>NJDC01005754.1:76744-90653 GCA_002245475.1 Calephelis virginiensis | reverse complement strand
TCCAATAAATATTAATACTGTAAATGTTATAGGTGCCCCTCTATCTTGTGGACGGGGTATTAGGTCTCCGGACTGGAGCATGATAGTGATTGATTGATGACTTCATTATGGTGATAGAAATAAGTAAAACAATAGATACTTAGACCCTATTTTACTTGTGCTCGCCTCTTTCCAAACAGAGAGGTAGATGGTCCATTCTACACTAAACGGAGTATAAACACAATAATGCTACTCTACTGTACACATTTTGTCTATCAGAAAATAGGTAGTCTCTTATATTATTTTATGTCATTAAGTTCCAATATCGTGTATAATTTATTTTTATTGTTGTTATCTTAGTGTGTATTGGATGAAAGGCAATAAAAATTTAAAAAAAAATTACAAAAGATATGCGTAAAACGGTACAGTCACACCTTTCTATGTATTTTAAATTTAACAATACTCATACAACTAAATCTAAAACTAAGCAAACACTTTTATTAGCACTAGGTAATTTTTTTTATGATATGAAAAGGCGAACAAGCGGACGGATTTCCTGATGGTAAGAAATTCACGCCGCCTAGAGACACCAAAGGTGGAAATGGTGCGTTGCCAACTTTAGGCTGGGATGTTAAGCCTCGACCAAAAGTAAGTTTACCGACTACCTTACCCTCTGAACCGGAACACGTCAACGGCAAGCGCTGACACTATGGTTGCAGAAATTGATAAGGTATACTATTACGCACACATCAATTATATTTTGCAATTAATTTTAATTTTTCAATTAAGAATATTCTTCCTCTAGGCCTACCCGGACCGCTAGGCCTCTGTGGCCTAGCGGTCCGGGTGTTGGACTTGACTGCATGAGGTCCCGGGTTCGAATCCCGGGTCGGCCAACAAAAAGAAAATTAGATTTTTCCAATTTTCTAATAAAAAAAAAGTTGATCGAGATTGGAAATGTGCCCGGTTGGCGATAGGCTTGCCACCTATCACATTGTGGGACTTAGTATCTTCGGCTAGTCGTGGGTGCCTTGGTTGTACCTCTGCCTACCTCTTCGGGGATATGGGCGTGAAGATACTTTTTTTTAAGAATATTCTTTTGGCTTTTGTGAATTGTTAAACTAAGGAAGAATAATAATAAAAGATTCAAGTAACGTACATACATGAAACAAAAACTGCATAAATTGACTCCAACTATTTTATTTGATCGATCCATGTCAATTTTTTTTTAAAGATAGCAAGTTGTTCCAAAATGGTCCACATACATTTCATCCTACTAGTAGATAATATTTAAATCGCTTTTCGGCCTTTGGCTTAGATCAAAGTGTAGTAAATAAATATAGACAGAAAATTACCTTTAACAACGTTAAGCTCGTATATTTCCTTCATAGCTACTTTTACTTGACCCTTCGAATTCTTATTGTTAAGTATTTATTTAAAGAAACACGTGCTAGTATTATTGAGATTGGTGAATAAAAACATTTTCAGCGACGATCTTCGCATGTTAAAATACTTTTCCTTTTTTCAAAGGTTACTTTCAAATCAGTTTGTATTTATGTCAGGGTTAACTTTGCTTTTGTCACGTGAAATAGGAAATGTTTTAACAAGTTGGAGGCGGAAGGTATAATGAGGGTCTGTAATTTGAACATATAGAAATACTTATTTCTTTGTACGCTATTTGCATTGAGGAAATTTTCATAAAAACCAAAAAAGAAAATTGATGCCCAACAATATTGAACTCAAATATGATTCAAAATAGTATTAGAAGTAGGCTGAAGTACAACCAGGTTATCCACGACTAACCGAAAACGCTAAGTCCTACAATGTGATAAGTTGCAAGCCTATCGCCAACCGGGCACATGTCTAATTAGCCCAGAATTGTTGAAGTTGTTTTTCAACTAAAACACATTTTCTTTTAGTTACCCGAACCGGGGATCGAACTCGCGAGCTCATAAAGTCAAGTCCAACACCAAATCGCTACACCACAGTTGCGAATAACAAAATATAAAAGATGTCAATTTAGTGGAAATTCAACTCATTGGAAAAACTATTATGCGAAAATATAGAAGTTCGTTTATTATTTAGCTTTTTTCTTTGGCTCTCCGGCAATTTATAAACATTCAAAACTATGTTCACATTACAAAAAATGTTTCATTATTTGTTTTTTTATTCTTTAAAACATTTTCTCTTTATAAATGTTGGTTATTTAAAAGGCTAACTGATTAAATCGACGATGGTTTTAATGTAAAACATCGAATTACTCTTTTTTAAAGGTATTCTTAATGTATAAATAAAGCTCGCGGATTTCTAGTTGCCTTTTTTTGTTAATGATGTGTGGCAAGTTTTAGTCTGTCAATAATATCAGGTGCCCATCTTACCGGCCACAACTAATTCTCAAGTACTCCCTCTACTCATACTCACTACTCATCATGTCGATTAGACTTCAAAACCAACAGTAATACTTTCACAATATCATGATAAAAAACTATACAGTAACGCTAAGTTGCACATTCAAGACTCCTTCACTTCCAAGTCACTCCCGACTTCATACTTTCTCATAAAACGACAGTCACCAGAATTGACTACATCCCACGAGCTCACACACCACTTTTTCTAACAGACAGATTTCTCTTATCTCACATCAGTCATCACTATCTTTATTCTATAGTACTCCGATTAGGTCACAATCACGAACACTAAAAAACGAATTCATAACGTATCATGTCAGAACCATTCAACCAAAGTAATCACATCAGATTTGGTATTAATTGTTATTGTAACACACACTATAACTTGTATGATACACAGCAAGTAGCATTTTTTTGGAAAATTAAAATTATTACATCATTAAATTTTCGCTTACTGTTTTTAGCCTGAGTGAATAGTGTTTAATGGTTCGGTCATGTGGAAAGAATGACAGATGAATGATTGACAAAGCAGATATACAATACGAATGTGGATGGATGTAAGTACCCGGGAAGACCAAGGCTGACATTTCACGATCAGATCAATCGGATATTATCCGAGGGTGGTATCAAGAGTCTTTAAAACCGGCGTGTTTGTATGAAAAGGGTAATGAATGTTAATAAATTTATTCCAAAAACAAGACATATTTAACTTAAATAAGAATGAGACAAAAAAAGTGAATTTTATATTAATTATGCGACTTTCCAGGGGTTCCCAAACTAGGCAAAGCCTGTGTCTTGGGATACCAAATTAGAATATACCAATAGATTTAATTACATTAAACTTATAGAATTCCTTTACAACTATCTAAAAGGATCAGGATAAGAAACATAATAACAAAAAAAGAACGAAAACAAAATACTAATCAAAATTATACAACTAACGAAAATATTAAATTGATCACAGTAAATTAAAGTTGTTATTAGAAGATGTTGAATGGAATAAGGTAGAAAATATGCAATGTCCAATTGAAATATACAATTATATTAAAAATAATTTTGACAGCTGTTATGCTCAATCTAAATATACGATTTTCAATAACTTAACTAGCAAAAGAAATACATATCAATGGATAAATAATAAAATAAATAACATGTCTGAAAAACGAGATTCGTTATTTAATAAGTGGAAAAAGAATACCGAAAACAAAATTTTAAGGTTAGAATTTAACAAGCTCAGAAATAAAACACGTAAGTTGATAGAAAAAACTAGAAATAAATACTATAATAACGAAATAAATCAAAATAGAAATAATCCAAAGAAGCTATGGAATCTTCTAAATTCACTAACAGATAGACTTACTAAATCAATTGATTCAGCTATAATAAAGGCTTTTAAAAGAAATAATATTACGATTAAGATGATAGCAAACAATTTTGCAAACGAGTTTGATAAAAATGTTAAAAAGATACTACCAAATTGTAACAGTGACCTTGTTAATAAAGCAACATACATGTTTTCCGAAAACAAATCAATGTTATTTAAGAAGGCGAGTTGTAATAATATTTCTGAAATTATTAAAGAATTAAATTCAAAAAAAGCACCTGGTGTTGATTGCATTCAGTGCATTGATATAAAGTCTCTGTGTAGTAAAATCACATGTGCCATTGCCAAATTAATAAATATTAGTGTACAAGCCGGAAAATATCCATCACAGTTAAAAATTGGAATTGTTAGACCTATTCATAAAAACGGATCCCACAGTCATTACGATAATTATAGGCCAATAACGATACTACCGGTTATTGATAAAATAATCGAAAAATATATTTGCAGTCAGATACAGAGTTACTACACGTCATACAATATCATGTCTAGTGCCCAATATGGCTTTCAAAAAGATAAATCGACCTCATCACTTTTGACAAAGTTTTACAGATGAAATTAACAACTACTTAAATGAAAAGCAAGAAGTAATACTCTTATTTATAGATTTCAGTAAGGCATTCGATACATTAAAACATGATAAACTCATTCAAAGGCTGGAAAATGTAGGCGTCCGTGGACCACTCCTAAAATGGTGTTGTGACTACTTAAAAGATAGAAAATATCAAGTCAAAATAGGAAAAGAATTTAGTGACGTAATATCAGTAAGCCAAGGAACAGCACAAGGATCAGTACTAGGACCTTTGCATTATCTAAATTATGTAAATGACATGCAAAATGTCACTAAGCATAGTTCGGTGTATCAATACGCAGATGATATGCCTCGTTATAGCCAGTAAAGATGTAGCAAAAGCTGAAACTAAATTGCAGGAAGATTTTACTAATTTATGCAAATGGTCTCATGACGCAGGACTTGTAATAAACTTTAATAAAACTAAAAAAATGCACGTACGTTCAAGTTACGCAAAAAACGTCAGCAAAAATATAAAATTAATTGCACACAAGCATACGTGTTTGCATAACATGAATATACCTGCATCATGTATAATGTGTAACTGTGATAGATTGGAACAAGTAGCCTTCTACAAATATTTAGGACTCATAGTTGACGAACGATTTAATTGGGGGAACCATATTGAGCACGTCAGTAAGAAATTAAGAGCAATTTTAGCTAAATTTGTTATCTTAAAATATAAAGTACCTTTCCCTATTCTCCTAAATCTTTATAATGCGCTTGCTGAGTCCATAACCGCATATGGACTTACAAGCTATGGAAGAACATTTAAAACTTATTTGGATAAAATATACACATTGCAGTTAAGAATACTAAAAATGTTATTACCGAGAAAAATAAAAATGAAATTGTGTAACAGTGAAAATATTGAAATCTTTAAATATTGTAAAGTATTACCAGTTCATACTAAGCTAAGAATGTTAATACTAACAGAACAATTTAATAATAAAGCCGTACAAAGATATTTCATAACATTTACACTAGAAAAATAGCTCATAATAAACTTCTAGTACCTAAAGTAAATAATTATTATGGGAAGCGCACGAACAAACACTTAGTACCTAGTTTATTAAATGAAATTCCTTACATAATGATAGAAGTTATTACAGATAAAAACTATAAATTAAAATTAAAAAAAATATTTCTACGATATATTACAACAACTATAAAACATTAAACATTAAAATAAAAGTTACTCACTGTAATCAAAGATTAACCTGTATAACTTTGCAAACGAAAGAATCCGACGCTGTTCAAAACCGGTTCCTTATCTGTTTTACTATACGCTGTAAGCGTTGAGACGTAGCAATAAGTGCGGAGTTTTTTGTTTTTAAATAGCTTATTAATACGTAGTGTTTAATTTTAATGTTTTTGGCATGCGGTTCATTATATTATATGTTTATTATTATTATTTTTAAAATATTACAATTTAAATTGTTGCGGGAGGCAGGTAAGCTTGCGGACAAACTAATTTAAGGTTTTTGCAAAGCTTTTTGTTAAAAAATTGTATATTATTTTATTAAATAAATGGAAAAAAAATATACCTAATTTAAACTGTAGAGTTAAAGATAATTAGCGCATACAGCATTTGAACCTAGGATAGATTCAGTCTCTTCGTAGTTTAGTGTTTTTAACCAGGCTGTAAGTCTAATAGAACACTCTCTTAGTGAGCAATTTCTTATGTCGCAACATTTGGAGACGTTATTATAAATGGTACCATATGCATAAGTCTGAAACCTTTTAGCAAAACTAGATTTTCTTTTGGCAATTTGTGCCTAAAAACTCTGTTTGTTAATAATGTTTGATAGATACTAGAGTTTACCATGTTTTTGTGAGCTGAAGTACAAGCGCTTAATATGTATATTTGCCTGACTTGAGTACTTCGATTTCACGATACAGAGCATCAGAAGAAAACCATGGAGGTTTGCGTACCATGGCTTTCAGAACTGCTCTTTGGGCTCTTTCTAGACAGAGCATAGTTGTTTTTGCGGCTCCACCCCTGACACCAATGCAATACGAGATTAAGGACTGACAAAAATCTATGTACACCAATCTTCTAATCTTTATATCGGCCGAATTTCTCAGTATTTTCATAATGCCTATCACTTTTCTTATTCTGCCAGACAGAGTTATAACGTGTGATTGAAAATTTAAGCGTTCGTCTAATAGCAAACCCAGATATTTAACCTCATGTGTTCGCTGGATGGTAGCACAACTACATGCACGAGAGAATCCTGAGATCTGACGTGAGTATTGACTGGCTTTTAGCCGTCTTGTGGAAACACAAACACTTTGTTTTTTCGTATTTAGTGTTAAGAGGTTTTCTTGAAGCCATTCGTACACCAAACGCATACCCCTCTCAGCAGCATTCCTGGCATCTTCCCATCATTTCCAAAAAATAGAATTGCAGTGTCATCAACATAGCACACCATCTCTGATGACTCCAGTTTCAGGTCGTGTAGGTCGTTTACGTATACTACAAATAATAACGATCCAAGAATGCTACCCTGAGGAACGCCGAAGCTAGTTGAGAGTGTTGAACTCATGATATTTCCAATTTTTACGAGTTGTCTTCTATTTTGATAAGTAGTTCTTAAACCAGTCTAGTGCCATTCCACGGACTCCCAATCTCTCAAGTTTGCGTAATAAGATAGGAGTTGAAACCGTGTCAAACGCTTTGGCAAGATCAAGAAATAATCCATAGCAACTAAGGACATTGTCTAGATGCGACGCAACACTATTTACTATACTTTGAGCAGTATCTTCAGTTGATTTGCCTTTTCTAAACCCAAATTGTTTATCCGATAACAATCGATTTTGCTCTAAATAAGTCGTCAAACGTTTATTTACTAGTTTTTCCAGCAGTTTTGAAAAGTTGCTTAAAAGTGAAATAGGTCTGTAAGTTCCTTTAAGTAAGTTAAGTTCCTTCCTAAGTATGTAAGTCATCTTCCGAGCCATCCTTGAGAATTGGTGTGACAGCAGCAATTTTCCACATTTCAGGAAAACAACCAGAACCGAGACTAAGATTAGATATATGAGTTAACGGGGTTACTATATACGATTTAGCATGTTTGATAAAGATGTTAGAATAGCCATTCAAACCTGGTGCACTGTCAGTTTTAAGGCAAGATAATGAGTCGAAACTTTAAAGAATGATTACTGTAGAATATGTAATGGTGGAACTTCCAACTCTGAAGTCACTATCATACAACGTAAGTGAGTGGGTGGATAATACAACTGCTGATGTTTAGTTAAATCAAAGACGCCGAATGCTAAACAGTTGCGCGATTATAAACTGCAAAGTGCCTTCTCTTGATGGTTAGGTACAGATAATTTGAGTGTTGTTTTTAAAATACCTATAAAAAAAACTACGAACTAGATCTCGTTCAAACCAATTTTCGGTGGAAGTTGACATGGTAATGTGCATCATTTATATTTCTTTAGTTTTATCATTTCCTTATTTTAGAAGTTGCTGGGAACGACACACATTTTATCACTTTGGAAGTGTTTCTCGCGCAAAATATTCAGTTAAAAAAAAAACAGATTGCAGAATCCTCAATATCATTTTAGAAGACCTATCCATAAATACCCCGCACTTGTGGATTCGATAAAAACGAGTTTTAGTTCTTGGTATGGGGAACCCGCAAACATTTTTTTTTCTATGCTTGTGTGAACATTTTTACTGCGATTCACTGAATACATCGACTTAACAAGTTTTATATGTACTATAGTTCTTATAGTTTCCGAAAAAAGTGACTGGACATATGGACGGACAAAAAGACCGACATGACGAATTCATAAGAATTCCGTTTTTTGCCTTTGGCTACGGAATCCTAAAAAATTACATTTCACGTGGTCATCGCATCACGCTCAACAGATGGACCAATTTTGCTAATTATTTATTTGTTGTAAAAGTATCTCCACGCCAATGTCCCCGAAAAGATAGGCAAAATTTATAACCAGGGCACCCCCGATTAGCCGAAGACACTAAGTCCCACTATGTGATAGGTGGCAAGCCTATCGCCAACTGGTCGCATGTCCAATCCCGGGAAACGTTATTTTTAGTAGAAAATTGAAAATACAAATTTTCTACTTATTTGCTGCCCGAACTCGGGACATCAAGAAGTTAAGTCCGACGCTGCGTTGGATAAGAGAAAAACCGGGAAAATTGCAGGGAAAGTAGGAAAAACAATACTTAATTTTTCCTGTTCAAAATTTTATCAAGTGTTAGTTCACTTGGTCGTAGTTAATATATAGTTTGTTAGTCAACCCACAATTTCAGATTTTAAGTAAAAGCGGTTAAAAGCGAGTTGAACTCGCTCACGAATGGTTTCGTAGCAGCAATCATCACAACATTATTGATCTTTCAGTTCCTTCATTTTATATTTCTTGTAAACTGTACAGTGGTTGCAGTTTATGTCACTTCTGCAAATTGTGCGATTCTGAAATACGCAGTGCTTAAGTGTTTGTGTTACAGTACCTATTAAAAAAACTTCTTAGGCACTACATTTTGTTTAAACCAATTTTCGTTGGAAGTTTTCATGGTAATGTACATCACATTTTTTGTAAATTTTATCATTCAATTATTTTGAGGTTAAGGGGACGGACACACATTTTACCACTTTGGAAGCATCTCTCACTCAGAATGTTCGGTTTACACAAAAATAATGGTAGAAACCTCACCATCCTTTTTAAGACCTATGTAAGAGACTGCTTTTGAATCGGGTGGCAGGTTTCAGAATTACATTGATATTATTACATACGAGGGCCAAACTGAAAGTTTTTAGAACTGGCAACTTAAAAGCATTATCTGATCGTGAAGTGTCAACCTTAGTCTTCTGCTTACATCCCTCCACGTTCGCATTGTATATATGCTTAGTGCCAAACAGATACCATTATTGCGACAAGAACAAGTGAGTCGGTGAAACTCTATCTAGCTGCAGATCACTCTACCACAAGTGGGCTTGTTGGTAATGGTATATTTAACATATGCTCCCTACGAACTGCCAGGTAGGAAGGGAGACTATTCTGCACAGAGGAGAATGAGGTGATCGTTTGCTTATCCGCTTTTCATACCGCGACGGAGGTAGATGGTATAGTTTTAGTGTGGGGAGAAACGCATCAAAATAGAAAAAAATCTAAATAAATAGTTGACACTAGGTTTTCAGCTTTCGCCATGTAAAAATTTATTGTAATTGGTTAAGCGGTTTAATCATGTTTTTTTATGATAATGGAAGGCAAACAAGCAGATGGATTCCGCATCAACACAAAAAAACGTAATGAATAGTTAACAATAAAAGTGTATCATAAATATTTTAGCCTTTACTTATCAACATACATATATATATTCACAGATAAGACCTAATTAGTCCATTAATCCAGTATTTTCCTAAGAAAGATACATACTTACATATATATCTTGACGCCATGTCCTTTACGGGGTAGGCAGAGAGTATCGAGTGCTAAATCTAACGATCCTTGAAAGCCTTTCTGGCTTCCTCCACATGCTTGATTCATTCGCTTTGATTAAAGGCTGATGTTAGTGACATTTGACATTTTACCGCCTCGTTCAAACGCCATCGACCAACCGCGAGGGTCAGGTTCAATTCCTGACGAGGACAGACATTTTGTATGATGAACATCTAAGAACTCAAAAACAAGTTTGCATTCCCATTTCCCTTGCCATACAAGTAAATATATATATATGAAATAATTTTTCGAAATTGTAGTTTCACTTTATAATCACATCCAAAATCCATCACAAAGGTACATACATACCGACATATCTTCACGACAAGTCCCATACTAGGTAGGCAGAGAGTATCGAGTGCCAAACCTCACGATCCTGGCTGACCTGCCTGGCTTCTTCCATATTAATTACCCTTTTTATACAAACACGCCAGTTTCGGAGACTCTTAACACCACCCTCGGACATTACCCGAGCAATTTAATAGCAGAATGTTAACCTAGTTCTCCCCGGGTACTTACGTCCATCCATATTCGTATTGTATATGTGTTTTGTCAATCTTTCATCTGCTATTCTTTCACTATGATTGAACCAGCAGAGCATGCCTTAAATTTTGATGCATTAGCATTATTACATGAAGTTGATCGCCTCTGTGATCTAGCGATCTGGCGTACGACTAGACTGGTCAGGCGACAAAAAAAATTTGAATTTTTTTTTTTTTTTTAATAAAAAATAACGTTGCCCGGGATTGGATCTGTGTCCGGTTGGCGATGGGATTGCCACCTATCACACTGTGGGACTTCGTGTCTTCGGCTAGTCATGGGTGCCCTGGTTGGCCTACCTCTTTGGGGATATGGGCGTGAGGATACTTTTTTTACATGATATACTTACCGATTAATATGGATAGTAGTTAGTAAGATATAGCTTAGCTTTGTTATATAATTTCAAATTGCAATACTAGGGAATGCATAAGCGTACGTTCACGACCTTGCCGCTGTGAGCGGCAGCCTAGCGCGGCGCGGCGAGCGGTGAAATCAAAATCATACATATGTTTGAAGCACGCCACGAAATACCGCTCATAGCGAAATCGCGCGCGATTTTGTTCGGGCGGATCGCTACAGCGGAGCGCGGTTTGCGGAGCGGCGGGAACAAACGTACTCGTATATAAATAAATGGGTGCGACGCCACGAGACAAAGCGGGACAGACGGCGGTGCGTGGGTAGCGTATTCAGTGGAATAAAATATTTTAGACGATTTTTGTAGCGAATATGAACACGGAAGCTTTTATCGCAAATGTTATGAATCGACCACCAATATGGATGTCGAAACATCCCCAACATAAATATAAAAATGTTATAAAAAGGTTGTAGGAAGAAATAAAACAATGTTTTCCAGAATTTAATGATAAGTTACCTTCAATTAACAGGTATATAAATAAAAACATAGATGCCAAAATGTGCTGTTTTCAAAACAAAGATGGGATATTTTAGTTAACGACATATTATAGACCATCTTCTGAATACGTCCACCTTTAACCGCTGCCGCTAACCGCTACTGAGATTACGTGGCGTGAACAACGCTTCCGCTCCCCGCTGGCCGCTCTAGAGCGAAAGTCGTGACCAGGCCGTAAGACTTAAATGGTTATTATTTAAGATTTCACGACAAAATTCTGTAAGATTTAAGATAAACTCCATAGTGACACTCCATTGTTACAAAAAAGACACCAAAATTGTAGCTTATATTTTATGGAACAGTTCCTTGTCAATAAAACCCACACTGTATCTGAAGCTAAGAGGCTTGGTTACAAAAAACGTGACTAGAGCCTTCCGAATCGTATAATCATGTTTTTGTTTCCATTCAGAATCGAGAGCGAGGTTAGGGTTGCCAATTTATTGGACAATTTCGCTTCGCCTACGAGAAAACCGTAAGGAGTTTTTACTTTAAATAAAGTTAGATACACCTCCTGTGCTACCTAACTGATTTTGATGGATTAAAATTCCATCCTCTTGTTGAGGAAAAACAGATTAACATAGATCTAGCAGCTTTTTTTCCAACTGTGTGCCAGTCAGACGTGAAAATTTTAGAAATGGTTTATTGTACTTGCTACAATATGTTTTTGAAGCGAAAACTTCTTTAGCGGCGTTGCGCACTTTTTTTGGAATGGGTAAAAACGCCTAAACTCGCGTCAGAACGTCAGACCGTAAGACGGTGCACTGTGCATGCGCGATTAAGACGGCGCGAGGTCTAAAATAAAACGTAGATTCTTTGCTGTTTTTGTATTGCTTAGATATATCCGAAGAGTATAGAATGCGCAATGGATATTACGCCGCAATATACCTACCAATACATTCTCACAGATAGCAGTTAGGTACGTATAATATCAAGTGATATTGCTCTATTTGTTCTATGTTGAAAATAAGCTTTATGTGTAGACGAGCAATGTTCGATAGTACCATAGAAATAGGAATATTAGAGGTCAATGGATAGTACAGATAATATGAAGACGCTCCTAAACGTCACATGGTCTTACTTTAACGAGTTTTTATTAAGCCAAACGCAACAAAAAGAAAATTGGATTTTTCCAATTTTCTAATTTAAAAAAATGTTGGTCGTGATTGGAAATGTGCCCGGTTGGCGATAGGGTTGCCACCTATCACATTGTGGGACTTAGTGTCTTCGGCTAGTCGTGGGTGCCTTGGTTGTACCTCTGCCTACCTCTTCGGGGATATGATAGATTTCTATCAAGCACCGACGATAAGAAGTATAGAAACTGTAAAAACCTTAATAAATAATTTAAGTACAGGAAAACTACAAAAAACCCGACTTCCCCGTGTTGGTGCGGCCTCCTTTGTAGAATAGACCATCTGCCTTCCTGCCAGGCAGCTCGTAAAAGGAGAGCATAAGCTTACCGTCACTAACACCGTGACATCTGACTAGGTGGTAGAGTTTCGCAGTGACTTGCCCGTATTGGTACCACCGCCTTACCTATTCATGCCGCCATAACGTCATGACGTGTTCCGGTTCGGAGGATAAGGTAGCCGGTATACTTACTGTTGCGCGAGGCCTAACATCCCGACCTCAGGTTGACAACTCACCATTACCACCTTTGGTGTCACTAGGCGGCGGGAATTTCTTACCATCAGAAAATCCGTCTTCTTGTTTGCCTTCCAATATCATAAAGAAAAAAATATTTTATTACCACTTCGCGATTTTATAATTCTGTTTTTGGAAGATAGATAGGTATTTTATTATTCCAAAATGGTCCCACATAAATAACATCAATATTCTACAAGTGGTTTCGACTTAAGTTTACATAAACTAAAAAAACTTTTTTACTCGTATTTTGTAGATTTGAGTATACCTACATAATAATACTTATACTCGTACATAACAATGCAATTTAATTATGCTGACGACATCATTCTCAATGAAAATTTATCTATCACTTGTAGGGTCATGACTCATGATATAGTTGATATGAGACCACTTCAGAATTATAAACTACCTGTCCAAAAAATAGCCATCAAAATCAGTTAGTTATTGCTCGGCAAATCGCGTAACAAACACAAAAAACGCGTGCGGTCGAATTAAAAACTTCATTTTTTGTTGTTGCCTAAGGACAGTTATAATGTGAAATTTGTATTATAAACGTTTTATTGCCTGGAAGCTGTTATATAAAATAAATTAGTTATTTTTCGTATTATAGCATGGCTAAAACGAAACATTTAAAAAGAAGTATCTTCACACCCATATCCCGGAAGGGGTAGGGAGAGGCACAACCAGGGCACCCACGAATAGCCGTAGACACTAAGTCCCACAAAGTGATAGGTGGAAAGCCTACTGGTTGGCAGTAGGGCACATATCCAATTCGGGATTGTTTTTTTTTTTAGAAAATTGGAAAAACCCAATTCTCTTTTTGTTGCCCGACCCGGGATTCGAACCCGGGAGCTCATGCAATCAAGTCCAACAACTGAACCGCTAGACCATAGAGGCGAAACATTTATTTAAGGATTAGGTTTCAACTCGCAGAATATAACATAAATTATTGTTAAAGTAGGTAGATATCTTCTGAATGGATCTTTCCAGAAAACTCTCTA
>NJDC01005754.1:62258-76646 GCA_002245475.1 Calephelis virginiensis | reverse complement strand
TGTGGGATTAACATTAATATACCCGTAATATATTACTGACTGTTTGGTAACTTTTTACAGCACCTTTTCAAATATTTCTATTTACTAGTGGTCGCCCGTTGGTCGAAATTCGACCATAATACATTTTAATTACTTGTTGATAAGAACGCCATCTTCATTTCTCAAGACCAACTACTTTGTTTTCAAACTTTTTAGTGCGCCATCTGTGATCTTTTATCGTTATCATCAGTATATGTATTTGTTTGTGTATGTCAAATGCATGGTAGTGTGGGTAATGTTTTATTTATTGATTTAATGTACTTTATAAGCATTATAACGGAGTTTTGGCGCCATCGAGAGAAAAGATGGTCGAAGTTTTTTCATAATTATTGAATTTCGTGTTAATATTGAGTGAAATTAGTCAATTTTGGTGGCATTTTGTACAATTTTTTTCAGTAAAAGTGCACAAATGAAATAATCATAAAGAAATTAGCGTATCGTATATTTTCTCATTGCCGCCAAATCTCGTTACATGAGCTTGTGTAAAAAGGCCACCGCTTTACCCAAGAGCCTGACATGACTTATTGACGACTTACGACTGATGACTAATTAAAATTGATATAAAATTTGATGCAAATTTCTAATTGACTAATGGCTAAATACTAACGTGAAGTCCAAAACTTAAAGAAAGAAAAAGAAGCATTATTACTGAAAACTTCTCCTACACATAAACTATAACTGTGCGAAATTTTATACATTTCATGAAAAGGGTTCTAAAGTTTTGGCATCATTATTATATCATATCATATCATCTATATTATTATATTGATAAATGTCATGTTGACTATACCGTAAACCGTAAGTTTAATCTGGTTACCTACTTACTCTAATACCTTTGTATGAAAAGGGTTATGAATGTGAAGGAAGCAAGACAGGTTTGTCAGGATCGTGAGGTATGGCACTCGATACTCTCTGCCGGGGTAGGCATTCGTAACAGTGAGATCCGAGAAAGATTGGGATTGAAAGAAAGTGTTGGTGTTAAAATTCGAAAGGGTATGCTCCGCTGGTTCGGTCATGTGGAAAGAATGATAGATGAAAGATTGACAAAGCAGATATACAATGCGAATGTGGATGGATGTAGGTACCCGGGGAGACCAAGGCTGACATTTCACGATCAGATCAATCGGATATTATCCGAGGGTGGTGTCAAGAGTCTCCGAAACCGGCGTATTTGTATGGAAAGGGTTATGAATGTGAAGGAAGCAAGACAGGTTTTTCAGGATCGTGAGGTCTGGCACTCGATACTCTTTGCCTACCCCGTAAGGGACTTGGCGTGAAGATATGTATGTATGTATGTATGTATGTACCTACCTACTCAATTTGTGAAACAAGTGACGTGTAAATAAAAATTTAAAAAAGCTTAACCTTCTACTTATTAAAAAAAATCACTTTATTGTGTACTGAGAGCAATAAAAACAAAAATATTTGTTAAAACGTCTGGATAGTATGTAAATTGTGTTAATTAAAGCGTAATTTAAAGTATTACGGATTAACAAAATTATTTTGCCAATCCAAGGCCAAATTAAATACCATCTACAAGTAGACAAAACGCAGCATCAAATGGAGATTAGGTTTCACACGGGACAGTCCATGTTCTAGTTGCGACCCCAAACTAAAATCGTACAATCTTGGACTCGCTCGCTTCAATCTGCTAAATTGTAAAGTTTCAAGATTTGTAGTATTCTAAAAAGCTGCTGCGCTATCTGTCACTTTTTTTTACTACGACTGGACTAATTAAATAAATAAGTCGTAGAAAATGAGTTGACTAAACTAACTATACTAACTTAAGTTTTGTTACAACTACGATTTGTTCCGAATAAAAAATATATACATATGACATATCACATACATTGTCTTATTTACTCGTTGTTAATAGGCATGATCTTATAGATGTAAGAAATCTAATCCTCTTAGTTACTTGGTTGACGCGAATTGGATTGTGGCAAAATATTTCATACTACGCCTATACACTTAGAGACTTCATATATATATGTATAGGTATACTATAATACTGTTTCTTGGCCATATCAATACAGAGGTACGAAACCTTTTTTGGTATAAAATAACTAACAACGGCTCTCCTGGGGTTAAGATACTATTAGGGTTGCCAGTCATAAATAATATGGGTTATGACACATTATTTACACCGCATCACAGATTACTTATCGCTTCTGTGGTTCAGCGGACTAGTGGTGGCGTTGATTACATGAGATCCTCATTTCGATTCCCGGATCAGGCAACTCAAATGTGATTTCTCAATGTTTTAATGAAAGCAATGTTGCCTGGAGTTGGATTAGTGCCTGGTTGGCGACAGATTTGCTACCTATCACATTGTGGGACTAAGCGGTGCCTTTGGCTAAGCGTGGGTGGCCTGGTCGTGTCTCTGTATAAGGGATAAAGTACCATTACTACCTGTGTACCTACCATCTATGAATATGTAGTAATTTAATAACACTAATAGCCTTATTCATAAACACGGAGTGAAGTACTCGAAGTGAACCTAGTAAAAAAAACTATAATACTAGGTTGTACGTAGGTACAATCTAGTATCATAGTTTTTAATAGTAGTATTACAGTTTTTTTTTACAATGTGGTAAGGACTACAATACCAACTTAATTAAAAAAAAAGTATCTTCACGCCCATATCCCCGAAGAGGTAGGCAGAGGTACAACCAAGGCACCCACGACTAGCCGAAGACACTAAGTCCCACAATGTGATAGTTGGCAAACCTATCGTCAACCGGGCACTTTTCCAATCCCGACCAACATTTTTTTATTCGAAAATCGGAAAATCCAATTTTCTTTGTGTTGGCCGACTTGGGATTCGAACCCGGGACTTCATGCAGTCAAGTCCGATACCCGGACCGCTAGATCACAGAGGCGATATTAATAATAGGCTTAATTTTACTCTATCGTTAGTCCGTATTTATTAATAAGACGGTAAGAGTTTGTTTATTTCGCTCAACTCAAGAACTGTTGGTTTAAATTAAAAGTATATTTTGTGTTAAACAAACACTTATCAAGGACGCCTATAATAATATGCCAATGTAAGCAGAACATCAACGAAACATGTTTGCAAAAATGGGAAATAATAACTTTTTTTATAAGCTTCTGCACCGTAAAACAAAATCGTATGTGGCGGAATTATTTTATTTTAAGATTCTAAAAATCATCAACAGCATACGCGGGAATTTGTGTAATTTATGGTTGACAATAACCATTTTTGGTAGTCCCCGTTTTAGTTAGGGTCTTGTGTAGAATGTGTATGTTTTGTTTTTAAATAGCTTATGAA
This sequence comes from Calephelis virginiensis, assembly GCA_002245475.1. Classification (NCBI taxonomy): domain Eukaryota; kingdom Metazoa; phylum Arthropoda; class Insecta; order Lepidoptera; family Riodinidae; genus Calephelis; species Calephelis virginiensis. The sequence continues at coordinate 73,315 of NJDC01005754.1, read as the reverse complement.
TATGTAGTGATTAGTTGTAATGTTTTTAGCATGCGGTTCATTATATGTTTATTACTGTATTTTTTTAAAATATTATAATTTAAATTGTTGCGGGAGGCAGGTAAGCTTGCGGACAAACCAATTTAAGGTTTTTGCAAAGCTTTTTGTTAAAAAAATGTATATTATTTTATTTAATAAATGGAAAAAAAATGTAGAATAAGCGAGCATATAACATAGCGCATTAAACCCCTCTCAGGACTGACAAGAGGAGCAGGCAAGGTGGAGTTTTTTTTGGGTGACGGTTGAAAGGTCAGACGAGGAGGAGATGACGAACTATCTTTCTCGCCCCATCACCAACGAGTCCCCGAAGTGGCACGCGCGGTGTTTCCACACTTCTCTTCAGAAGGGGATCGAGAGATCCAGCGCTACCGGGGCAGTGGATGTGTACCAAAGCCTTTTTTACGGTTCCAGTACCTGGCAGAGTGACTGACACCGCGAGGATCATACCTATCTACCTGTTTTCTTACGCGAAAAAGATACCTACCAACTAGACCACTGGTAGAAGTGCTATACAGCAACGTTCCCAGGTTAGGATATAACACTTTACCTAATACGACTGCCATATCAGTGTCATCGATGTGTAGCAATTACGAGTTTAAGTTGGTACCACTGCCTCACTAAACTCCTGCCGTCATAGAGTTAGAATTCAGATTTGTGTTAGTTTGGAAAGCAGAGTAGCCGATCAACATAATAATAATCGATATAAGCCTATGCTTATAGAATTATTTTTATATCTCATTCGTTAAACACAAATGCACAGCGCTTCTCCTTTTAAGATAAGACTGACATGTCTGTATCTGCGGCATCATGGCTTTTGAACGGAAGGACTGATTTCGATGCCGATTTTTTATAGAAATCAAACGTGATCGAGATGGTTCTTATTGTAAGTAATGTAAAAGAAGGAAAATGTGTAAATTAGTGATTTGGTGGTACCTTCATGTTTTCGGCCGTCCAAGGATATCCACAATAATCCTGATTACATATGCGTTTCTGATCCTTAATCATATCCGCTGAAAGTTTCTGCAGTTGTGCACGCGGTAAGAAATGTATTAGCAGCGTTTGAGGATCGCCACGCTTCAATGTGATACTTTCAAGCTTTGACGCGACGTCTGAAGGTAAATTCATAGGCGGTATCAAACCAAATAATTCCTCGGAGCATCCCTCATGGTATGAAAACACATAGATGAAAATGACTTTTGATCGAAGATGCAGTGTTCTTTTACTTTAAACATTGTAGGTAAGTCTTCTAAGTTTAATTTAAGTCTACACACGAAAGCTTCAGATTCATACATACATACATACACGCCAAGTCCCTGACGGAGTAAGCACAGAATGTATAGGGATATAAGGAGGGATACTGAGAAAATAAGTCTCACTATTAGTCTGACCGCTTCGTTAGTCTAACAAGCCTAAAATAACGAGGTTCGGCTACGATTCCCAACGGGAGCATGTATTTGTGTGACGTGCATGGATGTTTGCCTATATTTATTCTGGTATTTATATAGGTATGCATGATAACTGCTACTCGCGGCTTCACCCATGATAAATAAATATGTAAGCTATCCTATCTTTCATGTTGGATCAAATAATACTTATGATATGTTTCTAAATGCTGTGTCGTTCTTGTGCAACAATGTATTCATATTGAGAACGAGCGAAGTGTATAGAAGGGATACAGTAAACGATCGCAGCGCATGCTGCGACAGAAATGTGTGACAAAAGGGGTTAGTGAAATTTGGTAATCAAACGCTTTTTTTTCAAAATGGGTCGTTATTTTTGATGTGTAATAATCTTAAAAATACCAGACTATGTAAATTATGATGTAGACAGTCAGTGTCAATTTTATGTTTTTTCCTAGAGCAACCTAAAAAATTGGTCAAAGAATCAAACGGGTAAATGTTGTTAAAATGTAATTGGACACCTTAAATTGCAACGTTAATTAAAAAAATATTATTAGATATTTACTAATTATGGTATTGTTGTTTATTGGATGGTATCCAAGACCAGATGACAAATACGTAACATTTCACAAGAGGCAAAAAATATGAAAGCTGAAGGACAGACAAAAATCGTTTCAAGACCAATTTTAAGTTGTTTTACTTAGTGACGAAAGTCCTACTGTCTGCTGAAACAAAAAAACGAGAATTTGCTGATATACCTACCTATCATCAACAATACATGACTATGAACTGCTAGGTACTTATTCATCAATTTGGAATTTTCACTAACAAAATTAACTATGGCCTGATAATTTGGTCGCCATTGTGGTCTAGCGGTCCTGGACTTGACTTCTTGAGGAGGTTCGATCTCCGGGTCGAGTAACAATGAAAAATTAAAAAATGTGTATTTTCAGTTTTCTAATAAAATTAACGTTGCCCGGGATTGGATATGTGCCCGGTTGACGATAGGCTTGTTATCAAATTGTGGGACTAAGTGTCTTCGGCTAGTCGTGGGTGACCTGGTTGTGCATTTGCCGACCTCATCGGAGGTATGGCCGTGAAAAATCTTCAACTATGACAAAATGTATAATTTCAATCAATGACTGGCTTCTAATATGTTTAATGGAAACTAAAACTGGATAAACATTTTATGAATTTATTTATTTCAGAAACTTATTTCATGTTTTACACTCTCAAAATCAGTTCCTAAAATTTCTTTCACTTTCCCTTTAATTGTTTTAAACAAATGTCTATAAAAACACTATTTATAGTATTTCTATTATATTATTTTTTTCCAAGAAAATACATTATAATGCAGTTACTTCTGTTTGACATAAGTACTCCCCTTAAGTTGCGTGTACAAGGTGGCGCTATTGTCGAGCACGTTCTCATTACCTAGGTATATTTCCACGAATATCGCAGTCAAAAATGTTGCTTTCTTTGGGGTTAGATCAGTAAATCTAAATTAATGGATATCTCTGGACAAGCCACACAAATTGAATGTAACTCCAAAGTAAGCAAATTTTAAGCTTGTGTTATAGCTACCTGAATAAATGTAATAAGCACCCAGACCTGAAAATGCAGACATCTAAATGTTCATCAGACAAATACCGGCCCCTTACTCCACATACCAACCGCAAGACTCGGGTTCGATTCCCGACCAGGCCCTGTTAGGCGTGTACGCTCGCTCTTCGACCAGGGATAGACGGTCAAATCTTGTAATTTGTCCAGTGCTATTAATTTATTCCAAAAATATAAAAAAAACATTGCAAAAAAATTCAGAGTTAAATGAAAAATGACATATTTTCGAATATAAAAAAATGACAAAATTTGTTTGGCTGACGTTTAGTTACGCATTGAGTACCTACACATTTTAATAGCATTTGTAGTAGAAGATCCGAACCTACATCCACTGACACCGAGCTGATAATAGAATAAAACATGTTTTATAGTCAAGCAAGTATATTAGCGATCATATTACAAGTGGGTTGCCTACGTAAATCCTAGACCGAACATTTTAAATTATTTAAAAAAAATGTTTTTCATGTTTCCAATTTTATTTCAGGCAACTCTATCTATCAACACAAATTATAATAAGATTTGTAAAAATTGTAATAAAACTGCACATATGGTGATATATTTTTTTTCTATTATCCGATTCCGTACATCAAATAGCTGTCAAATGACGTGTTTTATATTTACTATCTCCAGTGATGAAAAGAAATACAGTAGAGATAGCAAACACAAATGACGTCATTTGATGTACACTTTTGCAGTTGAATTGGCAACTGAGATACATAATCACCCCCCTAATATGTATAACAGGCAACCCAACTTTCGCAACTTCGTCTTTTACCTACTTGCTTGCTCGTGGCGTTGCCTGCGTACTTAAAGGTCCAACAAGATCATTTTATCGGAATAAATACTATCCTATGTCTGAATCCAAGTAACGTTCTGTGTGTGCCAAATTTTATGAAAATCGGATAAGCAGTTTTTGCGTGAAGGAGTAACAAACAAACATGCAAACTTTTGCATTTATATTTTAAGTATGATTTAATGGTCTCTATACCATCTGGCACAATAATGCCAATCGTTAAGGAAACACATAAAGCTTTTAATTTCTTAAAGAATTTCAAGTGAGTGAATACCCAAAATACACTCAAAATGGTATATTACTCAAAACACATTTTGGTATATTTTGTGATATATTTGTCAAGTGTGTGATAAGTGCCTATATCTGAACGCTGCCATATACGATATCCACTTAACCGCGTGTTCACACATGAGATCCTGGTACTTACGATTTTCATCTTTTATTTTCAGTACCTGGATGACCTGGAGTACACGGCTCGATGGCTAAAGTACATCGAAACCTCCTGTTTCATTAAATGGTAGATTTTTCCGAGATACAGAAAATAATATCAATGTACTACCTATCAACATATATACAGGGTGTAATTGACACCGTAACGAAAATGTAAATTAAATTGTATGGTAGTTTAGATAACTACCATACAATTTAATCATAATGTCAAAAAATCTAATCATAATGTCATGTAAAAATCATATCAGGCTTTAAAATTCCTTTTACGGTTTTTGTCGGAAATAAGAGGTTACCGATTTAGCAGTTTTTCAACCGGCAATATATTGCGAGCTAATCATACCGTACGCTCGGAGCCCGCCGAGCAGTAGGTACGGGGTACCTACCTGCTATGCGGTCCTGCAGCGCAGAAAATTTTACTTCTACGTACCTATGTAGTTTAAACCGAATTTCTTTATTGAATACAAAAAATACTGATTATTGCACTGGTTTAGAAAAAAATGGTTGTTGTAGGTACTTACGTAGTTAACAAACATTCATAACTACGTACCTACCTCAATCTCGATTGCTGATAACCCCAACAGACTCACTCACAGACTTAAACTAATGTAAGACGAAGCGTTTCTAAGTGAAGCCAAGATATTGTTGTAGGATCTTGTGTACGATCCGAACGAAATTCCATAAAAGCACTAGTTGCATTGCATAAATTAGCAGTAAGGTACCTACCTTGCTCGCCAACAAACACTTCGTCCTTAATCTGGCACCAAAGAAAAAAATCTAGCGGGGTTACATCTGGCCCACGTCTTCGCGGTTCGTCGTACATCTTCTAAAATCACTAAGTGTCTAACACACACATACATTCATTAAAATAGCAAGAAAAAACAACAAATAACGACTAGCAACAATAAAATAACTAAACTTTAAAAAGGAAATTATGATAATTCAATAAGTTTTCACTTTTTACGATAAGGCACAGAAATACACTTTTTAGATATGCGAATTACGCAAGCAGCAGAATGCAACTGATCACTGATGAAAATGAAAACCTTTACATCACAAATTTACATTATAAATCACAAAAATTACACATGCCTAGATGTGGCAACACAAATCCTTGATTTCTAAATTAATCTAATTTTGTTCGTAGGTTTAAAAACCCTAGATGAGTAAGTACATCATTACATTATTATTATTATTCTTAAATTAGTCGTTTCTTTTTCGACTCTTTCAAAAAGAAGTTCTCAATTCGACTTCATGTTTTATTACTTTTATGTTTTTTTGTATGTATGTTTGCTAAGCGGTTACTCGGCCGGCTTTAAACGATGGTTTATTTCCAAGAGATCGTAATTCCAAATATGTAGTATTAATGAAATTATAGCGAAATCAATAAAAAAAAACAAAAAATCATGAAATTTCCGACACGAAATTCCAACTGCATATGCATGTCAATCATGTACAGAACCCATGATTTTGTTTTCGGTGAGCTGTCAAAAACACGGTGTATCTAAGTATGTAATTAGCCTTTTTAACGCCAGGCCATGAATGCATTCCCGTGCTCTATGTGCCAAGGCATAAAATATATATACAAGACAAGAGTCGATATATTATAACACTCGACGATTGGTTTTGCTTTTTTGTAACCAAAAATATGCACTATATGACTACTTTCATGGTGGTTTTTTATTTCATCTTTGGCATCTTCCACTCTTTGTATATAAATGAATTTAGAACACACAACATAAATAACATTACATAAATAAAAACAAACATTTAAAATAAAGTAATGGTAAACCACTATTCTTCATAATGATGTCATTGTCACGGCTAGACGACAACGGCGTAGTTAACCATTCTTTTTCGCCTCTTCCAAAGAGATGTACCCGAGTTGCTCGTAACGTATCGATTTAGAAATCAATGTCTAGAAAGACATACTATAACAAAATTTTATGTATCGGCGATATATATCTAGTATCTATAATTCTTATCGTCGGTGCTTTGTGGAATTCCATTTTAGAAATAATTTATTCACTACACTTGCTCTTTCCAAAATATGTTTTTGTTTTTATAGTTTAGCCAACCGGTTTCTAGATTTTAAGTTTTTCATCTGTTCCACTGGAACCTTATAACTTTTTGGATGGTAAGTAGCCGATATCAAGCGTGGGATCATAGAGTATTAGGGTTGCCACATGGTCTGGATTCGTCTGGATTGTCCCAACAGTTCGTATGATTTCTAGAGTCCCGAGAAAAAACAAATTATCCCGGTTCCTCGACATAGTCAACGCCTTCCAATATGCAAAGGAGTTCGAAATAATCGCTCATCTTGCACTTTATGAAGTAATCAGGCTGTCGCCTATCCGTGACTATAGCGCCCGGAGAACTGATAGTTGATGAGGCGCTGAGGATGCACCCGAGTCGAGATATCGGGTTTGCTATGTGCATTGTTTAAGGATATAAGGATATAGTACCAATCCCAGCGAGTCGCTGCAAAACTCTACCACCTAGGGTCAGATGTCATGGGATTAGTAACGTAGTACTATGCGAGCATAGTAGTAGAGGCGAGCCTTTTAAAAGCTACCTGTCACAGGAAGTCAGATCGTCTATTCTGCTAAGGCGGGCTCCTTTGCCAACCAATACGAGTTAATAATTATACAAATCTACCGGCTACCCGACTCTTTGGACCGTAGCATGACCACTCACTCACTAGAGTCACTAGAAGTGGCAAGAATTGGCAAAGCAGTGGTTTCTTTACCGAGCAAGTTGCTGCAAAGCACTTTAAAAGTAGTCTTCTTCAATGACACAATTAACCCCTACTCGGCTTTTTCGAGCTGACAAGCAGTGGTAGATGGTCAATTCTACACAGAGAAACTGGACTAAAACAGGAATAGTGTCTGTAGTAGTGTGTATGTGTTAAGGTATGATAATATAGGCAGCCATGGGGGACTATATTTTAGGCGACATTTATTACTATGTCATCTGCTTGTTCGGTTTTTATATAACATACTAGCTGCTACCTGCGGCTTCGCCCGCGTTTTCACAGAAACCCGGTGTGCGATCGGGATTAAAAATAGCCTATATGTTAATCCAGGTCACAATCTATCTGTCTTCCAAATTTCAGACAAATCCGTTCAGCCATTCGAGCGTGAAAGAGTAACAAACATCCATACATACATACTTACAAACTTTCGCATTTATAATATTAATAGGATTTTTTGGCACTTTAGTACATACATCTTCATAGTGAAAACTAAAGTATGAATCATTTAAGCTGAAATGAAGCACCCCCTCTAGCGTAGACGATCTCTAACACAACCATAGGAAACCTGACATATTTTTAAAAGTTGTCGCATGGTAATTACCCAGTTTAATTTAAACTTGCTTTATTAGTTAATAACAAACTAAAAATTACATCGGATTGCATTTTTTTAAATAAAATGTCATCTGCTATACTCTATTTATATTTAACAAACGAGTACAAAAAAATGTACTGCATTGTTATTGGTCCACATAATCAACATAAAGTAAATTTCAATCAGAACCCACCATTACAATTTGACAAAGGCGTAGTGCCAATCGCTTCAAACGCTACATCTTACTCTGTCAGTATCGGAAATATGCGAGGGACATACTTAGTACTCGTTTGTTAAAATAAATATACTATAGTAGTGTACTCAAGAATACCTAAAATAACTCAATCAAGAGTAACCCCTCTGCTGTTTAGCATGTTTCAGAACCATTTTCTATAATCTGCCCAAAGTAAAAGATAGGCTAACTACTTATTTTTAAGATATTTTAATTAATATTGAAACATTTTAATAGTCCTGATTACTACACAAAAGTATCACTATCTCTTATCGTAGACAAATTATTGAAAATTACCGTAAGAGGAGAAAGCAAAAAAACACAAAAATGACATATCATCATCTACTATTCGACCATTTACAGAAGAGTCATGTTTGATTTCGTCGCCTCTTTATTAATTTCAGATTTCATTTCATCATCAGCTTTAGCTTCGTCAGTTTTTATTTCTTCAATTTTTATTTGTTCATGAGTTTCAGCGTCTTCTTTAGTTTTTGATTCATCTCCTGTGTCCATAGAGTCATTATCTTTAGTTCGGGTATGCTGTAAACAAAATAATATTAAAGATAAAAATCGCCTCTGTGGTCTAGCGGTTCAGTTGTTGGACTTGGCTGCATGAGGTCCCGGGTTCGAATCCCGAGTTGGGCAACAAAAAGAAAACTGGGTTTTTCCCATTTTCTAATAAAAAAAATGTTGCTCGGGATTGGATATATGCCTGGTTGGCGATAGGCTTGCCACCTATCACATTGTGGGACTTAGTGTCTTCGGCTAGTCGTGGGTGCCCTGGTTGTGCCTCTGCCTATCATTTCGGGTATATGGGAGTGAAGATCCTTTTTTTATAATGAGAGATATTAAGCTTGCTTTAATCGCAGAAAAACGGCTTCGATTTCAATAACTAAGTCTTATCAACATATACGAAAATTAAGTATATATATCCCAGAATTTTACGGGATCACATCATCAGCGTGAAGATACTTTTTTTTTAAAGATAGACATAACTCAACAAGTTTGAACCCTTCTTCTCTTCATATGATTTTTTAATAGCTCAATAAAAGGGGTCGTCAGCAAGAGACGTGGACTTTTCACCTACTAATGCCGCCATTATGAATGTGGCGGGAACTCTGCTGAGCAGTAAACTAAACTTATTTTAAGTGAATATTATATTTTTAATGAAATTTAAATAAGAGATGGAAAATTTTCGTCATGTCAGATTAGTCCAGACACATTAACTTACACATAAAAACATACATACATATCTTGACGCCAAATCCCTTACGTAAGGCAGAGAGTATCGAGTGCCAAAACTCACATTCCTGGCAGACCTACCTACCTGGCTTCCTTCACATTATAACGCAACCCCGTACCCCGTAAGGGACTTGGCGTGAAGATATGTATGTATGTATAACGCTTTTCATACAAACACGCCGGTTTCGGACTCTTGACACCACCTTCGGGTAACACCCGAGTGATTTGATCCACATTCACATTGTATACCTAACTAATTTCTTACTGTTTCATCTGTCATTCTTTCTACGTGATCGAAACAGCGGAGCATGCCCTTTTATTTCAATCCCACTTTTTCTCGGATCTCACTATTACGAATGCGGTCAGCGAGCGTAACACCACAGTTTTTTTTTTATAAGATTGGAAGGCAAACAAACAGACGGATTTTCTGATGGTAAGAAATTCACGCTGCCTAAAGACACCAAAGGTGATAATGGTGCGTTGCCAACCTGAGGCCGGGATGTTAGGCCTCGAGCAAAAGTAAGTTTACCGGCTATCTTACCCTCCGAACACGTCATGACGTTATAGCAGCAAGAATAGGTAAGGCGGTGGTACCAATCCGGGCGAGTGGCTGCGAAACTTTACCACATATTTAGATGTCACGGTACTAGTTACGGTAAGCTATGCTCGTCTTTTACGAGCTGCCTCGCAGGAAGGCAGATGGTCTATTATGCAAAGGAACCCGGACCAAAACGCGGAAATTTTCCGTGATGGTATTACCTTATGTCATATTAAATCAACATTTTCCGAGGTTTAGGTTAAAAATCTATAGAATTACGCGTACAAACTAATCTGACACCTCTAAATGTGTTTTGCCTCTTTCTACTACTATCATAGGGAGACTAATAAAAAAAATAAAGCTAGTTTAGTATGAACGCTGCAAAATTCCCACCCAGTGTCATGTTAGAGCGGGTGGACTTGCACATTATGCAAGCTAATAATTTAACACCACAGCCACAGAACAGCAACACACCTATAACACCTACGGTGTCTATAGGCCACAGCTATCTCTTACCATCTAGAGAGCCACGTTCGCGTTCACTTTCTCATGCCATAAAAAAATAAATTTTTCCTACATCCTATTAATTTCTTACAATCCAGGATCAAATCGCTCAGGTGTTATCCGAATGTGGTGTCTCGAGTCTCCGAAACCGATATGTTTGTATGAAAAGGGTAATGAATGTGAAGGAAGCTTAGCAGGTCTTCCAGGGTGGTGAGGTTTGGTACTCGATACCCTCTGCCTATCCCGTAAGACATTTGGCGTGAAGATATGTATGTATGTATGTTAAGAAAATACTGGATTATTTGACTAGTTAAGTCTTATCTGGACCTTGTCCTTGACCTTGACTATTCTTGGACCATAGTAAAATAACTTTTCATTGTTGGTATGTATCATCAAAATCGGTACAGTAGAAGTGACAATATCTCACAATAAAGGAAGATCAAAATTCACCAGTCTAGGTTATTATTTTGAAAATATTACTTACCACAGATTTTGTTGTCTCAACCTCCATTCCACTACTATTTCTTTGTCTATTCGAATTTCTCTTCTTTGCATACTTTGCTTCAAACTCTTTAATAAATTCAGTTTGGTTGACATAGTTATGAGGCTTTTCAGCCATGAAACTTGAATTCATTATTATATCTGAAAAACATTAAAATAAACATGTTACTAAAAATCAACACAGAAATCATCCCAAAACAGTGGACTGAATTCATCATAACCCTTATATTCAAGAAAGATCCGCCTAGAAAAAGAAGGTAATAAATTTCAAATACAAAAAGGCGTGCGACAGGGTGACCCCTTTTCACCAAAAGTCTTTACGGCCGTATTAGATATGATCATCAGGAATTTAGAATGGAGAAACACTGGCATTACTATTAATGACCGCACGCTA
>NJDC01005754.1:48914-61625 GCA_002245475.1 Calephelis virginiensis | reverse complement strand
TAGTGGATAATAATATTAAAATAATAAGTGCTACTGCCACTATAACATCGTTTCTCACCTTTGTCGACTTCCGATTGACAAGATAGGGGTCAAGTAAGGTCACTAATACGAAATGCATGTTACCGCCTTTGTTTTCTTATAATCAGTGTATATTGTTTACCATTAGATAAACTGATTCGTTGAGCAAACTTGCAATCTATATATTAATATGTGATGCCAAAACTTTTGACCCCTTTTTACGAAAATTACGCGGACGCAGGAGCATACAATTTTGCACACTTAATTGTTTATGTGTAGGAGAAGTGCAGAACGCTAATAATCTATAATATAAAAATGAATCGCTAAATGTGTTGGTAAGCGCATAATTTCCGAACGACTGGAACGATTTAGCTAATTCTTTTATATTGTATTAGCTATTATCAGGTGAAGGTTTTTATGAAGAAAAAAACCGGCAAATTTGCAGGGCAAGTGGGAAAAATAATACTTTATGATTTCCCATACTGAACGGGTGGAACGAAGTTTGCCGGGACAGCTAGTTTTTAATAATAATGCTTATAAAGTACATTAAATCAATAAATAAAACATTACCCACACTACCATGCATTTGACACACACAAACAAATATATTGATAATAACGATAAAAGATCACAGATAGCGCACTCAAAAGTTTGGAAACAAAGTAGTTGGTCTTGAGAAATGAAGATGGCGTTCTTATAAACCGACGGGCGACCACAAGTAACAAAAAATATACTTGGTAGGTTGGTTTACGTCGCTGGGCCAGTAGTAGTACTTTGTAGGTACCCAAGGAGACCTAGGTTGACATTCCAAGATCAAATCGCTCAGTTGTTATCCGAAGGTAGTGTCAAGAGTCTTAATATGAAAAGAGTAATGAATGTGGAAGAATCCAGGCAGGTCTGCCAGGACCGTGAGATTTCGCACTCGATACTCTCTGCGTACCTCGTAAGGTCCTTAGCGTGAAGACATGTATGTATGTAAATAAATTAAAAATACTAACCACTGCCTAATATTTCTGGAACCATGTAAGGATATAACCAACCAACTAGTGGAGTTTCTCCGGACACATAATGAGATTTTTTGTGGTAAAATAATAAACCATCCAGCACAGGTGAATTGTCATCAAATATTGGATATTTTTTGAAGAAGCTGAAATTAATAATGTAGGTCACTCACTAACCAATTTATGGTGTCTATGATTGCCTCTTTAACATCAGGAGAGCGGTATCCTTGTTAGCTGTCTTATCACGGAAAAAACATATTAATGAAACCAAAGACAAAATTGGAAGGCAGATGGATTTATTTTTGGTAAGAAATTCACGCCGCCTAGAGACACCAAAGGTGGTAATGGTGCATTGCCAACCTCAGGTCGCGATGTTAGGCCTCGAGCTTAAGTAAGTTTAACGGCTACCTTATCCTCCAAACTGGAGTACCAATCTGGGCGAATAGCTGCGAAACTCTACCACCTTATTTTTTATTTATGTATTATTATTTTACAAATGCTAAAAAACTGAAAAAGAAGTTTTTTAATAGGGTAGACAACTTGATATTTCACTTATTAAACATGACAAGCCTAGCAAAATAAAAAAGTACACAGTTAACAGTTTATAAAAGACCAGTTTTGATAAAACGTAATGTTAATTGTAGCTTAGTCACACTTCAAGTGTCCGTTTTAGGTTTCTTGTCATTTGACAATCAATTACTAACTTAAAAATATTCATGACATTTTTTTTAAATAATTATTGCTATTATCCGTTTGTTCCCAATCCAAAATTTTCATTCCCAAACTTAGGCCATGGCAAGTGTGAACTGAAGAAAGAGGGGAGATAACGCTTCACTCGTCACATGTAACGCCGAACTAACCTGGTTAATTCCAGAAGCGCTATCGCTAGTAAATGGGTTCGGCTCCAAACGAATACTTAAAAAAACCTGATTTGAAACCGTTTCAAACCTTGTGACAAAATAAAAAATATTTACTTAGTCAGAGCATCGGCTGTGCATGGAACAACAGGAAGCATTTCAAATAAAACCTGATTCTTTTTGTTTAGAACTTTCAATCCTGGATTTTCATTAAGTTGAGTATTTAGCCAGTAATGACGAAATTCAGTCTGAAAGTACAAAAAAAATTATCTTTAATAAATGGAACTAATTATTAAGTAATTTAATTTATTGATAAGCAACCCGTCAGTGAAATCTTTGTTTGAATATCACAAACACTTACACAAGTTGAACATATTATGGGTTAAAATTATAATGAAAATCTATATAAAGGAAAGAATTACTAATTATAGTACATGGTTTCTATAGAATATTTTTAAAGAAAGAAACACTTGTACTGTTTTACTTATCACTTATAATTTATTATCTTCACGCCAAGTCCCTTACGGGGTAGGCAGAGAGTATCGAGTGCCAGACCTCACGATCCTGACAAACCTGTCTTGCTTCCCTTCACATTCATAACCCTTTTCATACAAACACGCCGGTTTCGGAGACTCTTGACACCACCCTCGGATAATATCCGATTGATCTGATCGTGAAATGTCAGCCTTGGTCTCCCCGGGTACCTACATCCATCCACATTCGCATTGTATATCTGCTTTGTCAATCTTTCATCTGTCATTCTTTCCACATGACCGAACCAGCGGAGCATACCCTTTCGCATTTTAACACCAACACTTTCTTTCAATCCCACTCTTTCTCGGATCTCACTATTACGAATGCGGTCAGCGAGCGTTACACCACAGATTTTCCGTAGTGCTCTCATTTCGACCGCATTTATCCTACTTTCATGCTCTTTCTGACATACCCAACTCTCACTTCCATACAGTAACGTTGGAATAAGCACAGAATTATGCAAAGCGAGTTTAGCTTTTTGACTCAAAACCTCGCTTTGGAATAGTTTACCCAACGCCCCATTCACACTATTCCCTGCACTCACTCTCCTCTCTACATCCGCGGTGTACCTTCCATCCCTGCTAAAAGCACAACCAAGATATACAATTTCATTCACTTGTTCCAGCACTACATCATCAACCAAAACTCTTACATCCGTTCTGGCTACGTCTCTTTCAAACACCATTATTTTGGTTTTCATCGCATTCAAATATAAGCCCCTTTCTTTACAATCTCCTTCCATAACTGTGACCAGTGTTTGCAATCAAATCTTAAAACTTAAGTTTTAGCCTTGATGATGCTGTATAAGCAAAACCGGTAGGCTACTAATTACAAAGTAATAAATTATAAGTGATAAGTAAAACAGTACAAGTGTTTCTTTCTTTAAAAATATGAGTACATATTTGGAAGTTTTACCAAGCGCCGACGATGGAAAATATCAAATATGTTTCTATAGAATTCTATAGTTGGCACTTTGTGAAATTTCCAGATAAAGTAACTTATGAAAAAAAGGACAGGCTTTAAATGCCTTCAGCACCATGTATATCCTTTAGGATACACAACATATTAAAAATAAAGTACTGAGCATATTAATAACTATTAATATAATAAAAGAAATACTATACTTCGCCATCAGTCATTGGTTGATTATTCCAAGCCAATATATCTACAATGAAAACTTTTTTTCCATCCTCATAGTAAAATCCATCAAGAACACAACAATTTCTTCTATGTCCTTCACAAGGGCTACCACCAGGTAAGGCTGTACGAAACTGACACTTGTAGTGTCCATATTTTGTATAGAACTTTGTAATACCCTGGAACCATTAAATATTATCATCTTTATATTGGACTAAAGGAAAGGGAAAATAGTAATAATAGATACTATAATGGGGAAACTAATGCAATCTAAGGCTCATCATCAACCGGAGGACGTCCACTGCTGGACATAGCCCTCCCTACAATAGGCTGGACAAGTCACGGTCACCATCCACTTGTATCCAGCGACTCCCCGCGACTTTGACCAGGTCATCAGTCCACCGGGTGGGAGGTCGTCCAACACTTTGCCTCTGGTGCGGGGCAGCTATTCGAGAATGTTTCTTCCCCAGCGGTTGTCGGTTCTGCGAGTAATGTGGCCTGCCCATTGCCACTTCAGCTTGCTAACTCTCTGAACTATGTCAGTTACTCTCGTTCTCTTGCGGATCGACGAATTATGGATCAGAGAAACACCGAGCATAGCTCTCTCCATAGCACGCTGAGTGACTCTGAGCTTATTTAAGAGGCCCACATGTAACAGCCAAGTCTCAGTTCGATATGTCATCACTGGTAACACACACTGGTCGAAGACTTTCGACTTTAGGCTATCTAAGGCTTAAGCTTTTATTATCCTGTTAAAACACCCAATGTGTTATAAACATAAAACATAACTATATGGATAAATTAACAAATACACTTTATTGCGCTATAAGACCAAATATATGTTTGTACTTTTTAAAACAAAGAGAAGTCTTAGTCTGAAGTCGAGTTAAGTCAATCTAGCATAATATTCTTAGCCTTCATTTATTACAATAACATTTCAAATAATTGTGTTAAATATGACAAAAATGGGTAATGTTGTGCATTGAAATATTGTTATCAAATTCCTTATAGTACACAAAAGGTCAGAAGTAAATAAAAAATATGAATAAACATATAAAACACAGTAAATCTTCAACTTGGCTAATTTAATTTGGATAATCATACAAGGGCATACCATACTTAAATTTTATTAAATAAAAACTTACATTGCTGGCAACTATTAGAACTCTTATTGCTTTGGGGCACGGTATGAGAGACCAATTTTCTTCAAAATCCTCTGGTTTCTCTATTAACCACTCAGACAACATAAGGACATTGCTATATGTAAGGCTAGTTTTATGGAACCCAGCCACATATATGTTAGGCCTGTAAAATGTCTGAAAAACAAAAAAAAAATATATTTTTTTATTTCTACACTTTGATTTGGTAATATTATGCTACATGTTTATATAATCTGGTGAAAAGTGAAGAGAATAGGACATAGCATCTCACTTAGCTAGAAGATAGCTATTTACTCTTTCTTTAAAGATTTTAAGTAGGTCAATCAGCATATGTTACACAAGATCCCAGCATCATGTTGACAATTCACAATTAACATTTTAGACTTCTATAGACAATGTGTAACTATAGTAATCCATTAATCTATCTATCTCAGCAGTTGACAACTACTTGCTGACCGCTGATGTCTTACTTGTGGCCAATTATATGTTCTAAGTTTCTAGGATTAATGTTACAAGTTTAGCCCACCTTTAGTTTATTTAGCTACCGTGTAGCCCTTGCCTGTTAAAATGTTGCCGACTGCTGGTCTAATTGTTTTCAATGCTAAAAAATCTATAAATTTCATATTTGCTCCATTGCTTTTATTTGATATGTAATAAAAAAACTGTCTATAGTCTATAAATTTTAAAGAAATAAAAAATTTCGCCCCAGACAGGATTTGAACCCGTAACCTTTCCCTGTGTATCTATAGGACATAACTACCCGCATTAACGGGTTAGAAAGGAAATAAAAAAATTCGACACGGGACTTGAATCCTCAGTAGCTCAATTGGTTAGTACATTCGTCTGCTTGAGACGAAAGGTTACGGGTTCAAATCCTGTCTGCGGCGAAATTTTTTCTTTCTTTAAAATTTATAGAAATTTATCCCAAGCACAGGGCAAGTGCTAAAATAAAAAACGTTGTCTATAGTCTGTAATATGGACTACAGTTTGTTAAAAAATATGAGTACACAAAAAAACTATTAAAAAGGATATTTCACAATTCAGAATTAATTACACACCTGGTTAGGTGACTGGAACAAGTCACCCTTTTCATCAGCTGTCACTAACTCTAGAATTCCTCTAAATCTATCAATTTTGTTAGTTCTGTTACTGCAAATCACAATATTCAAGATTAACAACACTATAACAGGTTAACATTTAAATTTATATTATCATATTCACCTTTTCTGAATATTCAACAATTCTTTCCGTCTTTCTTCCTGACTACCAACTTTACCCCAATTTTTATATAATTCTTCATAATCACTTGACTTCAGTTCAGAGGTTTCTAATGAAGAGAGTGCATCTCCCAAAACCTCTACGTCATCCATTTTGATACTTCTAGTTCTCTTTATTAGTTTGCACTTTACTGAAATAGGTAATTAAATATTAACAAAATGAAAAATTATTAATAAAACCAAAAAAAATATGGTTATAAATTATAACTACTACATTCAGTACGGTGTAAAATCAGGTTATTTAAAAAAAAAGTTCATTAATAAATAGCATTAAAACGTACAAATTGAATTGTATTAAATACGGGAATAATAACATAGAGATTTTTATAACTACACCGCGTGCATATTATAAATTAAAAAAAATGACACCCATTGGTTAATTACTCATAAAATTTCACACAACAAGATTCCAGATATAGAATTATTTATACTATAATCTTAAACCTACAAACTACAATTTCACTAAAATACCTAATTTCTTAAAATTAAAATATCGTCATTCTTCGAGATTTACATTATTTTTAATGTCAAATGTCAGTTGTCACTTGTCAGACGAAAGAACTTAGAATAAGTTGTCTACAGACCATTGACCTCTGAGTAGGTACCAATAAGGACATGAAATACCTAGGTACTTACGAAAAGAACTTGCAATTTGCTACGAAGGCTGTCCAGAAAAAGTAGTTACGATATCGATACATGATCTTCTAGTGATAATCGATAGTTAAGTTTAGGTAAATAGATAAGAAATATTATTTATCTACCGATGGAAATTGCTACTTTAAACTTACTTAAAAAAAGATTCATTAATATTACAAAAAATGTGGTCAGATTACATTAAACCACTTTCCTTACTTAAAACTAAGCACTTGAAATAATTCTTATTACGTACTTACGTACTCATAGACTGTAATTATTGATATTTACAATGCCAATGGTATCCATTCATCTTGTCCAAATATTCTTTTCTGGGAACGTAAAATAAAATATCGATATTGGTAATAGTACATCACTACAAAATTTAACAATAAATATGGCTTTCTTGGCAAGCATGAGAACTGTAATGACGTCACTTTAAATAAAAGTAAAGTAAAGTAAAGTATCTTCACGCCCATATCCCCGAAGAGGTAGGCAGAGGCACAACCATGGCATTGCACAAGCCAAAATGAGCATAGACATAAATATCGTTATCTCTTTCGGCATACATACGAGTAATGTCAAAAAGAGACAAAATGATGTTTTTGATATAACTAATATGTCTATTTCAACGGTATTTACATAACTAAATTGGCTATAGAAACTCGTTGCACTTCTTTATATATTCCTATTTCTATGCGCTGACATCACAAAATCTACATTCTACAGGACCTGCGGGCCCGCAACCGCTTTACCGTAACTTTTTGCGACTTCTGTTAGTCACTGGAGATAGCAAATATGAAACACGTCATTTGACAGCTATTTCATGTACAATTTACCCAGTATTCATCACTAAAAACATACGTTAGCAGCCCCCAGACCGCCATCTGGGGAACATTGGTGTTAAACCGTATACAAAAATTAAACACGACATCTAACATTTTTATTACATATATTTTATTATATATGAAATTGTCAGTCATAATTCTACAATATGTGCAAGTGGTAACTTTCCGAATACCGACTACAATATTACTAATAATAAAATGACAAGCCCGCGTCACACATTCGCAATATTGTAACTAAATTGTGTTCGTAAACATTTCGAGCGCGTGAATCCATACAAATTTAAATATCACATATTTTCAGATTCTTTCCGTATGAAATTTGAATAAATTTTACATTTAAACTTAAATTTACTTTCAAATGTCCCAACCATTTTTATAACAACATCAAAATCGCTGTGTCAGATAACTTTACTAATTTAGGAATAGTTTTTAGTTTAAATTTTTCCTGGGACTCTCATGTTAACAGCATCAGCAAAAAGGTCTACTTTTCTCTCCATTCCCTTAAACCCTTCCAAAACTTACTTCCTCTAAAAACTAAAATATCCTATATGACTTCCCTTATACTACCAATTTTAGATTATGCAGATTCCTGCTATCCGGATGCCACTGCGGAACTTTTAAATAAGCTCGAGCGATTGCAAAATCTTTGCATTCGGTTTATTTTCGGCCTTCGCAAATACGATCACGTATCGCAACTTACGACGTCCAACTGAAATGGCTTCCCATTCGTCAGCGCAGAAATGTTCATGTATTTTGTCTCCTTTTTAACATCATTTTTAACCCTAATTCTCCAAAATAAATGAAAGAGCGTTTCAATTTCCTTCATCCTCCGTGTTCCCCTTGTGGTCCTTCCGCAGCTGCACTTTTACGTTTTCCTACTCATAACTCCAGTTTTTATTCCCACTCTTACACAGTACATGCTATAAGGCTATGGAACACCCTTCCCCTTGATATTCGTAATAGTAAATTTATAACCTCATTTGTTGTTAGAACTTTACTATTAGTAGGTATAACATTTATATCAGTTTTTTTTTACTTTTTTTGTTATAGCAATATACATATTAGTATTAAGTATTTATGTACAATAGTTTATAGTTTTAATTAAGTTTTTTTTATCTCTTTCATCTTAAGCTATGTACAAACTGTCAACCTATCGATTTTTATTTTGTATCGTTTTTCTTTATCTTAGGTTAGCTGTAAGATATTTCTTGTTAGAGATAAGCTCGCCTTTTGTACAATATTTATATTTGTATTTTCTCGCTGTCAATTCTCTATTACGTCTAAAATAAAGTGTAAAATAAATATTTTTTTTGGGTCAAAAATAAAGTTTTCGAGACCTCGAAACGAGTTTCCCCGTTCAGTATAGGAATTCTGCATATGCGTTGCAGACTAAAGCTGCAAACATATTATAATTATCATCCACAGCTTTTGGAAGTAGCCGCGACTAATAAGCTGGAAACACACCATCTGACGCGCCTAATTAACTAAATCTAGCATAAATTATGCTTAATTGAGAACACTGTTGTCAGACAAAAAAGTCCGTCGTCTGCAGACACTACATAAATGTACATCTGTGCATTTATCAGCTCCGTCCGACAGTTGTTTCCAGTTTTAAATGCAGATATATATCGTCCGCGGTCTCATTCGACTGACAGCGCGCGAGATATCTTTCGAACGTCCGAATGCTCAAGGTCACGTCCGCGGCTTATTTCCGATGATGAATGAGCCTCATAGTAGAAGATCCGAACCTAATTAGAATTTTGACCTTTGCCGAGCTGATAATAGATTAAAATGTATTTTATAATAAATATAGTATATCACAGAATATATTAAAAATGGGTTGCCATAAAAAATCCTAGACAGAATATTTTAATTTTTTTTTTTCATGAGATGTTGCAACATCATGATAATAAGGAAATATTACTCTGACGTAAAATATAAAACATAAAACGTGCCGACGTCGGGTTGCCTATTATTTACCTTGACAATTTACGGGGTTGCCGGGTATAAATAGGTATGTCGATATACAGTTACTTTCACTAATTGAATAATATAAATAATTTTATATCAATGTAAGCGCTGTTTCATTGCGAACACATTGATATAGGGTTGCCTGCAAAAAATTCATTCCTAATATAGGTTGCCGAATTTTAAAGATTTAAATTTCAACGTTTTAATTTTAATTTATTTAATTTAAATTAAGGGTCATTGGCCAGAAGCGTGCACGTCGCGATCCCTGCCAGTCCATTGGCCTGCAATTCTGGCCCGAAAGATTGACGAAGCAGATATACAATGCTAATGTGGATGGATGTAGGTACCCGGGAAGACCAAGGCTGACATTTCACGATCAGATCAATCGGATATTATCCGAGGGTGGTGTCAAGAGTCTCCGAAACCGGCGTGTTTGTATGAAAAGGGTTATGAATGTGAAGGAAGCAAGACAGATTTGTCAGGATCGTGAGCTCTGGCACTCGATACTCTCTGCCTACCCCGTAAGGGACGTTATTTGCACGCGTGTGGAAGTGAGTGACAGAGTCTGGTGGGACGCTGAATTTAAGAAAGTGCGCATACGCGGTACGTACACTATGGAGTGTACTCACTACCCGCTGGTGGCTAATTACTTACAATATTATGTTGCAATGAAAACACGTGTTAATGTGTATCTTTGTGATCAAAATGGCAAAAAAGTGTTTTTTGTGTGGATTTTACTGATAAGTATTTTAAAAATTGTTCGTTGAAGCTAGCTTTTCAAACTAGCTAGCTTTTTATTCTAGCTTTTTTAAGTTGAAATAACTAAAACAGCACTCGATTTTGTTGGTTACCATACCACGTGTTTCAAAAAAGCCATTATTTTAAATAATAAATACAATGAACAATTTGAATTTTTCTTAAAGAGTATTCAGTACATACATAATATATGATCCTCTTTATAATTATCCAATTGAATTCAGAATGGCACAATTTGAACTTTCGTTGAATGCATTTCGATCAAAGAAACAATATTATGGATTTTTTTTCTGAAGGATCTCTTGCTTGATTCTTTTGTTTTTGAGATTCTATCTTCTTATGGTTTTTATTAGATTTTAAAATTTTCCCGAAAAAAATAAGACAAGATATTACTGATATAAATAAAGCTTTTCATAAGAATGAAATTTCTTACATTAACATTAAATCTATATATTAATACGTGATGCCAAAACTTTGGACCCCTTTTTACGAAATTCGCGCGGATGCAGGAGCATAAAATTTGGCACAATTATAGTTTATGTTTAGGAGAAGTGCAGAATGCTAATATTTTTCAATAAAAATGCTTATAAAGTACATCAGATCAATAAATAGAACATTACCCATATTACCATGCATTTGACACACACAAACAAATATAAAAACAAACATAAATTCAAATTCAAAATAGCTTTTATTACGTAGATCTATATAAAGATTCTTGTAACGCGTCTATATAATTCTAAAAACTACCACCGGATCGGTACGCGGCCACTCACTGAGAAGATCCGGCGACAGAAACTCAGTGGGCTTGTCTTTTTTCTTATAAATCTAATTTACAAAAGTTAATTACATTCACTAAAAATTTGCAGAGATTGGCATGAGGAGCAATCAATCCCAAGCATTTCTGTCTTCTAAATATTCTGAAATCTTATAATAACCCTTACCATACAACTTTATCTTAATACATTTTTTAAATTTATTAAATGGTAAGTCTTTATTATGCTTGGGAAGTTTATCGTAAAAACGTATACATTGGCCCATGAAAGACTTATGCACAACAAGATTGTTTTTATTCCTTGTGTTTACAGCATGTACATCACAATTTTTCTTAAACAAACTTATATTTTTATAGACATATATCAAGTTTTCAAAAATATATTGAGAAGTCACTGTTAGAATTTTAGGAAACTCTTGGGCCTAAATCATAAATTGCCCGTATAGCCCTCTTTTGCAAGACAAATATTGTGTTTACCTCGGCCGAGCTTCCCCAGAGAAGAGAAATATAAATATTGATGATAAAGATAACAGATCACAGATGGCGCACTAACTATTCAGGAAACAAAGTAATTGGTCTTGAGAAATGAACAAGATATTATCAACAAGATATTAAAAATTATTATGGTCGAATTTCGACCAACAGGCGACCACTAGTATAAAAAATTGCTTCTAGGAACATGTGAATTCTTCAATAGCTGACGAAGGCACAGAATTCCTGAATTTTACTGCCTATTCTAGGACAGCGGTTACTGAGGGTGAAAAAAGTAATACTGATGTCACATCTCACACTTCGACGGATTTGGATTAGATAGGGAAATATTTTTGTATTTATTTAATTTTTTTTATGAAAGTGGACGGCAAACAAGCAGGCGGATTTCCTGATGGTAAGAAATTCAAGCCGCCTAGAGACACCAAACGTGGTAATTGTGCGTTGTCAAACTGAGGCCGGGATATTAGGCCTCAAACAAAAGTAAGTTTACCGGCTACCTTAAGCTCCAAACCGGAACACGTCATGACTGGTACCAATCCGGGTGAGTCGCTGCGAAACTCTACCACCTAGTCAGGTGTAACGATGTTATTAGTGACGGTATGGCTATGCTCGCCTTTTACGAGGCTTTTGAAGGCTAATAAAGGAAAAGAAAATATTTTTTAAAGATTAACAAAAATTAAGATGTTAATTGCTTTTTTGATCAATAGATAGTTTACGCTGAAAACATATGAATATACCTATAGGTCAATTTATATATACTTATTTATTTGTTAATCGATGTTATATTGTGTAATACTTTTGTATTATATTAAATATACTGGATTGGTATTTTTTTTTTGCAATTGAAATGACAGTTGCTTCAAAATAACGCGTATTGCTTACTATACAGAGGGTCTGCCCTCCATAGTGAACGCACCGCGCATGCGCACTTTCTTGTATTCGGCGTTCCACCAGACGGCAATGTCCTTTATTATTACACTGTAACTTATCTCGGAACTCTCTGTCACTCACTTCCACACGCGTTGAAATTTAAATCTTTAAAATTCGGCAACCTATATTAGGACCGAATTTTTTGCAGGCAACCCTGCAGGCAAGATTGTCAAGGTAAGTAATAGGCAACCAAACGTCAGCACATAATAAAAATATTCTGTCCAGGATTTTTTGTGGCAACCCATTTTTAATATATTCTGTGATAAACTACATTTTAATCTATTATCAGATATATATATATACATATATATATATATATATA
>NJDC01005754.1:12944-48874 GCA_002245475.1 Calephelis virginiensis | reverse complement strand
TATTATCAGCTCGGTGAAGGTCGACATATGTTCGGATCTTAGACCATCACTATACTTTTATTCTTAGATCTTTCATTAGGTATCTAGTATTGGTATATTATTATACTCTTTGGTATCGTAAAGCTGAAAACAAACGTCAAACGTCACGGCTGTAGGCCGCGTCCGTCCGTGGCCGATCCGATAGTAGGTATGTGTTCAGGTCTAATTATGGTCCATCAAACAAACGAAAATCACAAAGAAACTTTTTAATATAAATATAAATTCAACAAGAATAATCTTAATGACGAAACACGACAAAAAACATTCAAATAGTTTGTCACTTTCAAACTATTACTTTAAAGCCTAAAGTTCCACCCGTTTTTGTTTTTCAAAAAAATTGAGGATTTAATCATATTTTGAACCAACGAAATATAAATTTGGGTAGTACCCAAAGAGTATAATAATATACCTATACAGGACGTACTACCCACAGTACGATTAAGATTTTTATGTATATATTAAAGTAGCATAGCATAGCCACTTTGCAAAATGAATCTCAATGTCATGTAATGGACAACATCTGTTGAAATATTCAAAACATTGTTCGTTTTAATTTGAAGTATGTAATAGTGTTTTTATTACATTTACCGTGGGGCACCCTGTACGCAAATACCAAAACTAATGAAACTCAGACTCAAAATTACAGTACTATGTTACTCATCGTTCAAACGTGATGCCTCGTCGATAAACGATAAATGTTGTAAGGTTTACGTCGTAAAATTTAGAGTTGCGTGTATTTTTTTTTTTGGAATGACTAATGTGTTGCCAACCTCGCGGTTTTTACAACTTCACCGGGCTTTAGATGCGTGTATCGTAAGGTACTTGCTGCATTGGTACTTGTGAAATTTACTATGATAAAATTTTGTAATCATGACAAATAACATTCTGCAGAATATGGTACAATTCTGGTGTTAATAATTATTAAACATGTAATAAAAAAAATCGACTTTTATTTATTATCTTTATTAAGTCATGCGTGTACCAGTAAATCTGGTCGTAATATTTCGAAATTACAAATTTAATAATACTGAGCTGTGGGGGCTATTTTTATCGAAAAAAAAGCACATCACTAACATTTGTTGTAAATAATTATCGACTTGTCTCATCACTATCCAATGTCAATTATGACAGCTTGTCAGTGGGCCAATATTGTACAGTAAATGGTTACTCTACAATATTGTGTTTATTTCAGAGCTGAACGAAATATAGGTATTGCCATCGCTTAGAACGTACCTAGTTATTATATAGGTACTCTTTGCACAGTACTACCTATTTTAAAATGCAACGCACGCAACGTCAGCGTCATGTCTCATGTCTGGTCCTGTCACATTAAAAAATAGGTAAATGTCAAAGTAGCATCTAGTGTTGTCATATGTGAATCGTTTTCACTGTGTACCCCGTTTACTGGTATAAATGTGTTAAAACATGTTAAGATTTAACAAATATTTTGAGAGTTTACCATAGTTTCTTTCGTAATAACGAAATATAAATTCACATGATTTTTAAACAATGAATTGATGACAAAGAATATCACTAAGAATACCCTCCCATTCTACTCTACTTTTGCAGGCAGTCAACTTAAGGTTAGCAGTTTGAATTCAATGAGTTCAAAGATTCAGATAATGATTTTGCTATCTATTTCATTTATTGTGGGAATATTAATATTTCAATAGCTATTATTAAAAATTAAAGAAACGATGTACAAATTTTGGATTTTGCGAATGAGATGCTAAATTTGCAGCGGTACGATATTAAGTCTTTTGCGAAAGAACGTAAGTTTAATGACCACCTTGAGGATAAATATTCTTAGATACCACTAAGCTACAACGGCAAGAGTAGGTAATATAGTTATTAAAGCCAAGTTTGAATCGGTTCACTTCTTTGAAATATTCAAAACAAAGTCTTTATGTGTCAGTTGATAAATAAAAAAATATATGGCATGAAGAAAATAGGAAATTAATCAAAGCATGAGATTATTAAACTAGCAACCCGTCCCGGCTTCGCACTAATGTAACTAACGTAATTTATATGAAATAACGTAATCTATATCAATCAGTGATGATGTCTGATTCGTATGGTAAAAGATTTTTTTCTAATCGGTCCAGTAATTTCAGAGCATATTAAATAAAAGCAAACACACAAACAATCAAATCTTTCATATTCATAATTGGTGTATCTACCTATTTAAAAATAAGACGTTACGACGACATTCCGTGCAAATGTTCAGAATCTGTTCGTGCAGTATATACATTACGCCAATTCATTTTTTAAATGACTAATTCGTTGCTACCCGCGGTAAAATGTATAATATGTTTATCGAGGATAGTGTGGGCTTCTATCAGAATACGAAATTTATTATTATTATTTGTTAGTTTAAGAAACAAACAATCAAATATTTCCTCTTTATTATCAGTATGATAAATAATTCACAAGTGACTATAAACTATTTATTAAACTTAATTAACAAACATGTTATTATTAATAACTGGTGCGTTTTCATTTGATGCAACTAACTTGCTTGACATGTTCAAGTTAACCGGTGATCCTTATTTCCAGCACGGAATACAAAATGACAAGCTGTGACCTGCTTTTTGCAGGATTTGCTAAGGAGATTGTAGTGATAGTCGTAAAATCCGCGCATGCTGCTGAATTGCACCTTACCACCTAGTTATGACGTCAAAGTCCAACGGCTACTGAGTTTAAGCTAACTTAAATCTAAATAAATGTAGAATATTTAACTTAAGTTGTATATAGACTAATATTATGTGAAAATGAATTAAACTTAGATCGATACAATTTAATTCTGATCACATTACCTTTGAGAATGAGTTAGGATGTATAATATCAAAAATGCAAGCGCGATAAAGAATTAAAACTCTAATTATATTTCCATTAATAATTATCTAGTTTTAAATAGTATGAAGCTATTTAAGCTGAATTCATATTCGTATGTGACAACATTGATTGCACCTACGATCTTTACCGAACGTTTTTCTATTGGAGCACGAGATTATCCGAACGAATGATTAGGTCACGTGGTACTTTTGGAGTCTTCGTGGCGTAGCTTGTTCAGCTGCTCGTCGAAGCGGCTGTCGGACGGTCGCCTGTCAGCGAGTCTGCGTACAATGTAGCAGCCATTTTTGTTCTTAGTTCATAATAGCGTGCGCATATTTTAATGTATTTAGAGGAGTATTTAGGGAATTTTTCACGATGACTATTATTGTCTTCTTAATTGATACATCAGCTTCAATGAACCAAAGAGCTTATTTGGGCGGACGCCCAACGTTGCTCGATGTAGCCAAGGGCGCTGTGGAAACGTTCGTAAAGGTACGTGCAGTGTCATCGACTCTTCAAAACCGCCTCGTTTTGTGATCGATTTGTTTGTCGCGTGTTGACTATGTGGAACTTATTTATAATTTGTCATAGGTTCGTCAACGATCTCCTGAAAGCAGAGGCGATAGATATATGCTTCTAACTTTCGAAGAGCCACCCGCGAACATCAAGGTTAGTATATCAGAGTGAACACGTTTTAAAGGTATTATTTTAGCTTTTATTGCTTTAATATAAATTAAGGCTAATGGAGTCTAGTTCATTTGTGATGCACTGTAATCTACAAACCATTTACATACTTTAAACGTGCGAAATTTACTCAAATATACAACACGACGTAAACAGGACGAGCCACCGCCGTTGTTGCCTTCGCGATATCGCTCGCGACTGCGCTCTCGACGCGTTCCTATTGGTCGCCTAAAAATTATATAGCGAAATGGCGAATTGGTGGGAAATTTGAAATCTTAAATTTGTTTATTGTTTACAATACATACATAATAGATAATTGTATTTTTATCGCTACAATGACACCGTTATTAAGTAATATTGTACAATTTTCAGGCTGGTTGGAAAGAGAATTTGGCTACATTTATAAATGAATTAAAAAACTTACAATGCCTGGGTCTGACTACTATGGGTGCTGCACTCAAGCATGCATTTGATGTCCTCAATATAAACCGTATGCAAACAGGCATAGATACTTATGGCCAAGGAAGATGTCCTTTTTACCTAGAACCTTCAGTTATAGTTGTGATTACTGATGGAGGAAAACTTTCAAGTAATGCTGGCATTCAAGAAGAAGTAAGTATTTTGTAACACTAAACCTGATATGTTAAATAGAAAAATAATATTTTATGACTAGAGGTATATATGAGAGGTAGGCAGAGACACAACCAGGGTACCTACAATGTTGGCAAGTCTATCGCCAACTTGGCACATTTTTTTTATTGGAAAATTTAAAAAACCAAATTTTCTTCTTGCCCGACCCGGAAATCAAAACTGGTAACTCATGCAGTCAAGTCCAACACCAGGACTGCACACAGAGGCGATTAGGTAACTCATATATTTAGGTTTTGAGAAAGTGTCTGTGGTGGTTTATTGTAGTGTTTGTCTTAAGATTTATTGTAGTTTAATAAATTGAACGACCTGAGATTGTTGACTACTTAGTAATAAGATTACTTACTAAATTAATAATATTTTAAGACATTTAAATTGGCATTAGTTAAGGCTTATAAGCATTTCTTGCTACTGCAAAATTTGTCAGCTTGTTTGCCTTCCAACGTTTCAAAAAATAGCATAAATGTTGAAAAATAATTAGGTAACTATTAAAATTATCAATATTGAGTTGACCTCTATAAAATTTTACTACTAAGTACCTAGGTACTGAAATTATTTTAATAAATACTTTTTTGGATAGTGATACCCTGCGGTATGGTAGGACACCTTTGACTAGTCTAATATACTTATTGTCCAACAATGTGATTGGTGACAATCCTGTCGCTAACCAAATCCTTATAAAGTCTTGGGCAACATTATTTTTATTAGAAAACTAGCTCACCCCCTTATGTTGTCATGTCTTAACCAACTAATAGTTTTTTAATTAATTTATATTTTCGTAAAGGTTTTTTAAATTTTGTAATGTTATTCTAAACCTATACATTTCTTTGGATGGAATCTTTTCTTTGGATTGGGATGGAAGGTACACCGCGGATGTAGAGAGGAGAGTGAGTGCAGGGAATAGTGTGAATGGAGCGTTGGGTAAGCTATTCCAAAGCGAGGTTTTGAGTCAAAAAGCTAGACTCGCTTTGCATAATTCTGTGCTTATTCCAACGTTATTGTATGGAAGCAAGAGTTGGGTATGTCAGAAAGAGCATGAAAGTAGGATAAATGCCGACGAAATGAGAGCACTACGGAAAATCTGTGGTGTAATGTTCGCTGACCGCATTCATAACAGTGAGATCCGAGAAAGAGTGGGATTGAAAGAAAGTGTTGGTGTTCAAATGCTCTACTGGTTCGGTCATGTGGAAAGAATGACAGATGAAAGATTGACAAAGCAGATATACAATGCGAATATGGATGGATGTAGGTACCCGGGACCAAGACCAAGACTGACACTTCACGATCAGATCAATCGAATATTATCCAAGGGTGGTGTCAAGAGTCTCCGAAACCGGCGTGTTTGTATGAAAAGGGTTATGAATTTGAAGGAAGCAAGACAGGTTTGTCAGGATCGTGAGGCCTGGCACTCAATACTCTCTGCCTACCCCGTAAGGGACTTGGCGTGAAGATATTTTTGTATGTATGTATGTATACATATCTTTTAAATGAATACTTACAATATTTAATATTACATTAAAAAAAGTTTGTGAAGATGTTCTTTATGTTCACACATCATGCAATGACCAAGAGTGTGCTTCACTTTTATTTACCAACACTGTTTGTTTGGTAATGTAAAGGTATATAACTAGGTTTTGATGTGAGAAGTCAGCGATCAAGCACATGGCTCTTCTGGTGGTAAGAGACATCCATGGCCTATTTACATACTTAGGGGTTAAGTTTAATTTGTGTAACTCATCCAGGGATATTTATATTTACATCTAGTGAAACTGCATATTCTCTTCTTATTTTACATTGCTATGACTCACTTGCACCAAACTACTCACCTTTTTATGGCAATGGTAGGAGAGAACCGTCGCCTATAGACACCACAGAAGTTTAAGTTGCGTCTCTGTGTCTAGGTTGTTAGGATTATTGCGCAAGTCCACAGGCTACCTGCATAGACTGGGACGTTTCATTGTCATTATGATGACTAGTTGCTGACCAGCTCCATCCTATAGTTGAAAACTACCCTATGGGACTAGTACATATTTGATATATAAATAGGCCGTTTGCTATTTCAATCACCTTCAGTCCATATTTAATCTGTATGTACCAATAATTAAGGAGCAACACCCATTCAATAAATTTCCAACTTTATGACATACATAGCGTCCAAACTCAATCACAATATTTGTATAAAGTTTGAGTATGTTTCATATACATAATTTAGCTCTGTGGTCTAGAGGCCCGATGTCGGACTTGACTTTTTGAGGTCCTGAGTTCGATTGTTCGATTGCCCTTGATTGTATTTAAGCCTGGTTGGCTTGCCACCTATCACATTGTAGGATTTAATGTCTTTGACTAGTTGTGGGTGACCTTATTGTGCTTCTGCCTGAATCTTCGGGAATATGAACATGAAGATACTTTTCTCAAGAATTTTCCTATCTTTTAGTGAAAACGGCATTACAATCTGTTAATTAGTTCAGCAAGAGTTAAAAACTTAATATTGCTACATTATATATAATTAGTGAATTTAGAAGAGACGTTGTAAACTTTTAATTCTTTTTAGTTTAACTTGCCAATGAATTGTCCTATTCCTGGATCTGAACTAACAAGAGAGCCATTTCGATGGGACCAAAGATTGTTTTCTCTGGTGTTGAGGCTGTCAGGTACACCTGCTGTTGAGAGAGATACAGGACTTGTTCCATCTGATTCGTCACCTATTGATGCAATGTGTGAAGTCACAGGAGGTAAGATTTATGACTACATTAGAATTAAAGTATTGTACAGGTAGAAATAACTTGTCCAGTCAGCATTAAAAATTCTCAAGCTGCCAAAAATTGTTTTCTGCCAAATAAGGTATGGTAAGGTAGACATACTGCCATTTTTTTCTAAGAAAATGTTTTGCTGATTTTTTGAAACTAGTTTATTATGCAAGATCTATTTATAGATTTGTTTTGTTTGAAGTTATAATACCGCTTGTGCCCATGATTGTTTTGTAAAGTTTTTGTATCCTGATTTGGTATCCGTTTTTTGCAATAACTAAAAAATGATAATATGTTTTCGAGTTCTTAGATGTTCATCATAGAAAATGTCTGTCCTTGTCGGAAATCGAACCTGACCTTCGCTGTTGTTCGATGGCGTTAGGAGTATACCTTAACTCCATGACCAATGAGGCGGTAACATGTCAAATGTCACTAATATCAAGCCTAATATCAAAGCGAATGAATCAAGCAATTGAAAATCAGAAAACTAGGTACTAACTTAAAATCTAATCTAAAAGTACTAAAAATCCTAATATTGTGATAAGTCTTAAGTACGTGATTTTTTATGGGCGACATAAGTAGGTTTTTGAAGCCACAATCAGACGTCAGAGACGTCGATTATCTTTTAATCAGTCATTAAGTTGACATGTTCTGTACAAAAATTGTGACTTAATGATAGATTAAATGTAAATTGACGTCTCTGAGTATGTTCGTTAATCTTTGAATACGATACACTTTTGTTTTAAAAATGCTAAAAGTTTAACTATTCGTAGTTCGCCAAAAAGTAACGAAGCGTTACTCATATTTTTAAACCAAACCAACAACGAGTAACCGTAGTGAGATATTTTACTATTGGTACAAAAAAACTACTATCTGTAATCAAAAAGACTTGTATCTTTAATATAGGAACCGGGCATTAATGAGTGAGAAAGAATGTGCTTAGCAACAAGATTTTTTATGTTTTTAATTAGGAGTTTGATTGCTTGTCTGAATCTATCTTGAACATTTGTTTCTAACATTAATTTTGTTTAATTATCGGGTGTAGATAGTGTTGTAGAGCGTTTTTATGCCTGGGATTCCCCCTTTTAAAAGCAACGCAGAGTGCACTACTAGAGTTCATTCAGGAAGTTTATTACTGTGTCAATATAATTCATTGCGGGTTTAGTTACAGATCGCGTCACGAAAGAGAACGTTAATCTTCGATGGATGTGTTTCGCACGATTATGCCTTATGTGCTGCTGCATGCCTTGTTAATAGATTTTATATAGCTAACCGTCACTAACACCGTAACATCTGAAAGTAGTAGTTTAGCAGCGACTTGCCCGGTTTGGTACCACTGCCTTATCTATTCCTGCTGCCATAACGTCAGCACTTGCCCTTTTGCAGTTTGGAGTATAAGGTAGCCGGAACACTTACTGCTACTCGAGGCTTCAGGTTAGCAACGCACCTTTACCACCTTTGGTGTCTCTTGGCGGCGTGAATTTCTTACCATCAGGAATTCCGTTACCGTGTTCCGGAAGTTTCTGGGAGGGTCGCTCATCGCGCAGGCCCAGTGTTCTTTTTACGAGTCGCTATACAGTGCTGTATCTATATGTAAATTTGCCTGCCCCTGTCGGGAATCGAACTCAAGCCTCGAAATTGGTCGATGTAGGTTACGCGTGTACGCTAGCCACTCGACCAACGAGGCGGTTTATTAATAATTAATATCTATGTTTATTAATAAGGCAGAAGAAGTTTTTAAGAATCTAATCGTCAGTATGTTATTTACATAAATTAAAATTAAAAGGGGTCTCGCTAAATCAAAACCAAAAACAAAAAATCGAGTGAAATAATTAACATATTAAGCAAATAACATCAAAAGTTTTTACTGACTTTGTATATTAAGTGAATAATTGACAATATAATTAAATTCTTTTCGGAATTATCGATTCGAGAGAGGTTCTTTTCTGATTGACACCTTTATTATGTGACTAGCTGTTATCTGCGGCTTTGCTCGCGTGGCAGATAACATTCATACAAACTTGCAATTCCTATTTCACCCCCTTAGGGGTAGAATTTCCAGATATTCATACTTTTAAAGAAAGAAACACTTGTACTGTTTTACTTATCACTTATAATTTATTACTTTGTAATTAGTAGCCTACCGGTTTCGCTTATACAGCATCAACAGGGCTAAAACTTAAACTCCTCAAAACTAAAACTTAAACTTATTTTAAGTTAAACTTAGTTTAAGTTTTAGCCCTGATGATGCTCTATAAGCGAAACCGGTAGGCTACTAATTACAAACTAATAAATTATAAGTGATAAGTAAAACAGTACAAGTGTTTCTTTCTTCAAAAGTATGAATATTTGGAAGTTTTACCAAGCGCCGACGATGGAAAATATCAAATATAGAATTTCCAGAAACGCTTTAGTACGTATACATTTTTAATACGTAGGCTAAAAATAAATTTTCATGATTATAATTTAAAAAATGACGGTCTTTCATACAAAAGTTCAACCTCTATTTCACCCTCTTAGCGGTGAAATATCCAAAATTCCGTCCATAGTGGGTGTCTACTAAATAAAACGACCCTACTCAACAAATCGCCTCTGTGGTCTAGCGGTCCGGGTGCTGGTCTTGACTGCATGAGGTCCCGGGTTCGAATCCCAGGTCGGCCAACAAAAAGAAAATTGGATTTTTTCCAATTTTCTAATAATAAAAAAATGTTGGTCGGGATTGGAATTGTGCCCGGTTGGCGATAGGCTTGCCACCTATCACATTGTGGGACTTAGTATCTTCGGCTAGTCGTGGGTGCCTTGGTTGTACCTCTGCCTACCTCTTCGAGGATATGGGCGTGAAGATACTTACTTACTCAACAAATTTCATGGCTGTAGCAGTTTTTGCTCAGCGATGATGAATCAGTCAGGACATGTTATTTTATAAGTATAGATAAGATTGCGTACAAGCACACAGTTCTCCTGACTATAAGAAATACCCGTGACATGTACATACCATGGATGTTGTAAGTGCGTTTCTGTCTTGTGGTCGAGCCAATTGTGCAAGTCTTCGGCTACCCTACTCTACCACCGCATGGGAACATGACACTGTAATTATGGTGGCAGGAATAGGTAAAGCGGTGGATCTTTACCCTGAGGAGTTGCAGCACAGTACTCAACCACCACTGGTCTTGTTTGGCTCTCCTACAAGCTGCCTGGTAGGAATTCAGATGGGCTAATCTGGACACGTATCCTGGACTATCACGTTGGTTTGTTTGTTTGTATAAACGTATATGTAGGCAAATACGGGAACGCCATTTTGTTCGGTGAATCAGCAGATATCTTCTGGTTTGACCGTGTTCCGGTCTACTGGGTGGACGACCAATAGGTTCATGGTTGACAACTAAGGCCATTATTTTAAGTGGTAGTTAACTGTTTGAGCTATATGGTTACTTATGTTACAAACTCAATGAATTAAACAGGCGACATGCATTTGTTTTTGCATTTACAAATTAAACAAATGTAAAACTGGAATGTTATTAAGTGCAGTTTAAAAATTTCAAGGTAACGACATACCCACCAAATATTTTTTTATGGAACCCTTAATCAAATTATTACAAATCAAAGACGTAATTTCTTCATAGTCGGGCACTCTTGTCAGAGTGGTCGAGGTTGTGTTGATAAAGCAGATATGTACATGGAGATGCATGTAAAGCGGATGGATGGAACTATTATTAATCACAACTTGAGATCCCAAGTGTAGCTTTCTTGGCAATGTTCTTCCATTTGCGACGATGGCAAGCGTTGCGTTCACACTAGACCTTGTTAGATCACGTAATTTTATTGAAGTGTAAACTTCTTTAGCGGCGTTGCGCACTTTTTTGGAATAGGGAAAAAACTTCTAAACTCGCGTCAGGACACGTGACCTGATCGAAAATTCATAAGACGACGCAGGGTGCTTGCGCGAATGTTCGTGTTGGCATGTTTGTGTACGATAGCGCAATAAATGAATAATATTGTATTCTACCACATAAATGATAGTACTTTCATACTGATAATTAAAGCAATTCGTGCAAAATTATTCCCTAACCAACCAACAGTTTAACAAATATGTCAAATTGTAAGCAAGAAGTCTCTAAAGTACCTGTACCTACATAGGTTTTTCCCCGTGTTGGTCCGGGCTCCTTTGTAGAATAGACCATCTGCCTTCCTTGCCAGGTAGCTCGTAAAAGGCGAGCATAGGCTCACCGTCACTAACACCGTGACATCTGACTAGGTGCTAGAGTTTAGCAGCGACTCGACCGGATTGGTACCACCGCCTTACCTATTCCTTCCGCTATAAACTGTTCCGGTTCGGAGGGTGAGGAAGCCGGTAAACTTACTTTTGCTCGAGGCCAACCATCCCGGCCTCAGGTTAGTAACGCACTATTACCACCTTTGGTGTCTCTAGGCGGCGTGAATTTCTTAACATCAGGAAATCCTACTTGTTTGCCTTCAAATATCATGAAAAAAAAGAATCAGCAAGAATTCAAACCAGGATCAAAACAAACTTGGACTATGGAGAACTCTATATCAACTACAGACGTGGTCAACTAATTAGGGACCGATGTGGCATAGACATTATCAGTTTCTGGCATGTTTCGACAGGAATGTTTGCCCATGCCTCACAAAAAGCTTCATTAAGTTCATCTAAAGTTGTGGTACGATAAGTGGCTACTTTTTTCTTGATATCGTGCCAACGGTGCTCGATTGGGTTAAGATCCGGGCTATTTGCTGGCCAATCTAGCACCGATACTGACTGACTGGTAAGAAACGACTTGACTGAACGGGCGGTATGTTTCGGGTCGTTATCATGCTAAAACGTCCATATAATAGGGAGATGCTCCTCAGCATAGGGAAGCATCGTTTCCTCCAATATTGCCTTGTATTGATGTTGGTCTAAGTTACCCTGAACTTTCCTCACAGGTCCCACTCCACGTCCAGAGAATGAACCCCACATTTTAATGTTTCCACCGCCATATTTCACCTGCTTTTTTGTGAATCTTGGATTCATTTCCGCTTTTACTGGACGCCGTACGTATTGCCTTCCATCTGAAGAAATCAAATTAACCTTGGTCTCGTCAGAGAATAATACATGTTGCCCATAGGGCGTAGGTCCAATGTCCATATTTACGTGCAAACGCCAAACGAGCATTTCTATGTTCTTTCTTCAACAACGGTACTTTGCGAGCCACTCTTCCGAACAACCCTGCTTCTACCAGACGTCGTCGAACGGTCCTCGTTGAGACACCAGCTCTTTCGTCTGTTCCAAACACTTCGTGTTTAATTAAAATAGAGCCTAGAAACACACATTAATATGGTTTAGACTCGTTGGAAAATAAAAAATAAATTCACAATTCGGTTTAACCAAAGAGTGTCCCTAATTAGTTGACCACGACTGGATAGCCGTTGATTCGTCTATCCCTGGCCGAAATCGAATCTTAGACTGGTTATAAATTTGCTAACAATTTGACCATACCGTGCTATTACCGGTAGCAACTTACCCGGGCCGGAGACACACCGCCTAAACTCGTCGCCATAATAAGTGTCATGTTCTGGTCCAGATGGTAGAGTTGCCAGTAGCTTTGAACAATAGGCCCAGCACCTCGTCCAAAGAATAGCGAAACGCCTGCATTATCTGTGGTGTTGTTATAAGCTACGGTTGTGTAGCTCACTGTTTTCTAGAAAAAAATAAATAAACAATTTCCTACTAATATTGCAAATGCGATAGTTTGTTCCTCCTTAACGCAAAAACTGTTGAACTGATTTTCACGAAATTTGGTGCAGGCATAGAGGGTAACTCGGATTAACACATAGGTTAGTTTTTATCTTCAAGAAATTTGGTACAGATATAAGAGGGTAACCCTGGATTATCACATACGATAGTTGCTATCCCGAGAAAATGTTCCCGAAAAAAATAACCACGCTTGCAACACCTAGTCCTATTAAAATTGTAAATGTGAAAGTTTGTATGTATTAATGGATGGTTTTTACTCTTTCATGCTGGAATGCCTAAACGGATTTATCCGAAATTTGGAACACAGGTAGATTATGACCTGGATTAACATATAGGCTACTTTTAATCCCGATTGCACAATGGGTCCTATGAAATCGCGGACGAAGCCGCAGGCTTGTGAGAAAAAAAAATGATATTTTTTTATCGAACCTTATAATATCAATTTAAAACCTCAGTCCATTTCACAAGACTAGAGAGATTTACCGAGAATTCTGTATACATGTATTCTCACAACGTAAATGGAGTAAGCCTAAACTCGTCCAACCAGTTTTTAAGAGTAAAGTTCAGATATTGTCGAGGAGTTTTATAAGAATGTGTTTAACAAATTGTTTATATACAAATAAAGGAAGCACGGAAATTATTTTAAAATTGGCGAGTAGATTTTATCTTTATTAGAAATTTCAATAGCCAAATTTCTCTCGGCTTTCGTCGCGCGGTAATAGGCATTTTTTTCTTTAAGCCTGAAGATACTATCTCTTTTCTTATTCGTTTGTTTATAATGAGAGATCGTTCTGTGGTCTAGCGGTCCAGGTGTTGGACTTGACTGCATGAGGTCCCGGGATCGATTCCCTATTTATCGATTTCTAATAAATTAAACGTTGCTCGGGATTGGACATGTGCCCGGTTGGCGATAGGCTTCCCACCTATCACATTGTGGGACTTTCTTCGGCTAGTCGTGGACGCCCTGGTTGTGCCTCTGCCTACCCCTTCGGGTATATGGTCGTGAAGATCCTTTTTTTTATAATGAGAGATATTAAGCTTGCTTTAATCGCAGAAAACCGACTTCGATTTCAATAACTAAGTCTTATCAACGTATGCAAAAATTAAGTATATATCTTCGATTTTTACGGGATTACGTCACGTCCTATTCGATCCTCCGGATCCTATAACCAGCCAATAAGACAGCCCTTGTTGCTGGCGTTGTAGGGAACAGTCCAATCCATTTAAATAATGAAGTCTCGGGCTGCTCGGCCCACTAAGCCCGGTGAAGTAGTAAAAACCGCGAGGTTGGCAACATATTAGTAATTTAAAAAAAAACCAATGTGATTACATCATCAGATCCTGTATTGGTGACAATGTTGACACCACCCCATAAGCTCTTGTGAGAAAAAAACAATAGATTGCACCCCGGAAGTGCCGGCAGAAGTGGAAACTTGAATATTAACGTTGTGCATTTTTGACATTTTGGAATGATTAGGGAATAACTTTGCACGAATTGCTTTAATTTATCAGTTTGAAAGTACTATCATTTATGTGTTAGAATACAATATTCATTTATTGCGCTATCGTACACAAACATGACAACACGAACATTCGCGCAAGCGCCCTGCGCCGTCTAAACTAAACAGCAGGCGCAATCATACGTTTTTGCCGCTCCTATACTTCCTAGTTCCTCTCCTACGCGCGGCGGCTGTTTACTCTCCATCCGTCTTACGAATTTTCGATCAGGTCAAGTGTCCTGACGCGTGTTTAGAAGTTTTTAACCATTCCAAAAAAGTGCGCAACTCTGTTAAATAAGTTTTCACTTCAAAAACATTTTGGAAAAGAGGTTTAGAAGTTATGGAAAAATCGATTATCATACATAAAAAATATGGGAGTCGAAAATGAAATGCGTTCTCATTTCTGCGATGAGTGACTTATGCCCGGTTCTTATAATCAACGATGCGTAATCTGTTAGTATAACCATTGGTAGTTTTCCTAAAACTAGACGACTCGTTTCTTGAATATAGAAATCGAGCATAAACCGAAAATGTATCTAGTACTCGTTTGTTTTTATGACCTTGCAAAGGAAACAGGGCTAAGAATTCGGTCAGAAACTCATAAACGTTGCCTAGACACCAAAGGTGGTATTGGTGCTTTGTCAATCTGAAGCTGAATTGTTTTGCCTTTTTTAACCTGCTACGGGTTACGGAGGGGTGGAAAGAGGGGTGTTATAAGTTTGGAAAGGATCAACTGATTTCGATGCGATTTTTTTGTATAAAAGCTGAGGTGACCGAGATGCTACTAACCTACTTTACAGGCAGGTTATGTCAGGGTTTGTTAAAAATGTGTAAGTAATTTTTGGGTTATGTATTAAAATAACATTAAAAACAACATCAAAATCGGTCCAATCCTTTTAAAAGCATTGATGCGACAGACAGGCACCCAACAGACACTTGAAACTTAACATCTACACACACTTTTCTTATTCCGAAGTGGCTCTAATTAACGATGCTTTGTCGAAGTACATGAAAATTTATGTATCATTAAATACAAGCTGTGCTACTCGTTGAGTTTGTATGGGAAAAATTAAAATATTGTTTTTCCTAGTTTCATCCCAGTTAATCGTAGGTATATAGTCTGATCGCGTATAGTATCGTGTAAAGTTTTCTGTATCCGTCTCCTAGCTAAGCTTACCCGTCAATTTTCAGCCAAATCGGTTTAGCTGTTCTGGAGTTATAAACAGTGTAATTAGCACGTCTATCTTTTATATATCTATCCTAATATTATAAAGAGGAAATGTTTGAATTTTTGTTTGTTTGAAATGAATAGGCTCCGATACTACTGGACCGATTTCAAAAATTCTTTACACCCTTTGAATGCTACAATATCCCTGAGTGACATAAGCTTTGTTTCATCAAAATCGGTTCAGTAATAGCCAAGTTAGGCAGGCGAAGCTGCGTGAAACTGCTAGTAATAAATAAAATTAGTTGTTAATTAAAACAGTAGAAGAAACACATGGAAGTTTTACCAAGCGCCGTCGAGGGAAATTATCAAATTTGTTTTTTGTATAGAACGTGAAGAACACTGATTTGACCTCCCTGACTCTGAAAAAGGAGGAGGTTCTCAGTTCGACTGTGTTTTTTTTAAATTTGTTTTTGTATATAACTCGCATTTTTCGGCCAATAGCCAACCTGGGTTTGGTAGTTCTTTTTTAAAAAGATAGGTCGTTACTCCGAGGTGGTCCCATATTAATTTTATTATGACCCGACTACTGGTTTTTGAGTTGCACTTAATGATGCATAAATGTCTCGTTTATGTGGACAAAAATTTTACGCATTATTAAGTATAAGCAATAACATTGAGATCCGAGAAAGAGTGGGATTGAAAGAAAGTGTTGTGTTAAAATGCGAAAGTATGACAGATTAAAGATTGACAAAGCAGATATACAATGCGAATGTGGATGGATGTAGGTACCCGGGAGACCAAGGTTGACATTCCACGATCAGATCACTCGGATATTATCCGAGGGTGGTGTCAAGAGTCTCCGAAACCGGCGTGTTTGTATGAAAAGGGTAATCAATGTGAAGGAAGCCAGACAGGTTTGTCAGGATCGTTCTGGCACTCGATACTCTTTGCCTACCTCGTGAGGGGCTTGGCGTGAAGATATGTAAGTAAAAGCCAAAAACCTGTAGTAGGATGTTGATAAGTGCGGGGGACCATTTGGGAATCATTTCCCAGGGGGTCCATTCTTGCAAAAAATAATTATCAAATCACGTCGTGTTAGGTGCCTAATGACTTACATTGAATTCGACCGCCTCGTTGACTCAGGAGTTAGCGTACACGCTTAGCTCCACCGGCTCACTGTGAGGCACAGGTTCGATTCCCGACGGGGGCAGACATTTACTTAGATGTTTGTATTTCTGAGTCTGACTGATATTAGTATGACTAACACCCATAACGCAAGCATAAAAATTGATTACTTTTAAATAAAATTCAGTTTGTGCAATGTTAAGGAATATTAATATTTTGGTTTATAACCACAGTGGTTCTTCGTAACAACATCTAAGGTTGTCTAGCAGAGATCGCTCTAAAGCGATAAGACCACCTTTGTGCGCCTAAGTTAAATATTAAAAGTGAAAGAGTGTGTATTATTTTTTTAAATTTTGGTGCATAATAAATTTTTATTATTATTCATTCATTCATTTAATGTGATTTAACTGTTGAAGGTCTCAACAAAATGGATCCAATAGCTATCCTATGGTGTGTCGCAAAATAGATAAGAATTTAAGAAATAAT
The DNA here is from genome assembly GCA_002245475.1 of Calephelis virginiensis. Lineage (NCBI taxonomy): Eukaryota > Metazoa > Arthropoda > Insecta > Lepidoptera > Riodinidae > Calephelis > Calephelis virginiensis. Next base: position 31,888 of record NJDC01005754.1, on the reverse strand, counting down.
CACAGTAACATATCCCAATTATTTTTTCGCCTTTTTTTGATCGCCTCTTGGGACTAGTGGTCCGGTGTGGGCGTCGATTACATGAGAGTTCGATTCTCGGTTTGGGCCGCGTTTTTCTGTTTTTCAGTTTCTGTTTTTCAAACTGCGTTTTTCAGTTTTTTCTGATAAAAATAACGCTGCTCGTGATTGTATATCTTGAGTGTTTTGTTGTTAATTATATATAATCTCTCCGAGTTGATCCGGGCTTCTTTGCAGAATAGACCACGTGCCTTCCTGTGCTAGGCAGCTCATAAAAGGCGAGCATAAGCTTACCGTCACTCCCACAGTGACATTCTACTAGGTGGTAGAGTCTCGCTGCAACTCTCTCAGATTGATACCACCGCCTTACCTATTCCTGCCGCCATAATGTCAGCGCTTGCCGTTGACGTGTTCCTGTTCGGAAGATAAGGTAGCCGGTAAACTTACTATTGCTCGAGGCCTAGCATCCCGGCCTAGGGTTGACAACGCACCAACACCACCTTTGGTGTCTCTAGTCGGCGTGAATTTCTTACCATCAGGAAATCCGTCTGATCGTTTGCCTTACAATATCATAAAAATATATAAAAATAAAAGCTATATTCCCTATATACAACGTATACCTTTACGGTATAGTATTTTATACAGAAAGTAGTCTATGCTTAGTCGAAATTGGGTCAGTAGATCAGGGGTTTCCAAACTTTTTAGTTAACGGAACAGTGAACAGACTGCAAATTTATTTTATTTGTCGTTTTTATCCGAATCCCACGTTTACAAATCAAAGAGGTTGAAAGTTTTATCAAAACGAGTACTATAAAATAATAATTGAGGGTGATGAGTAAGGATAGGACTTGCACTATAGTATTTGCCTGTGATGGAGTTTTTTTTTTATGATATTGGAAGGTAAACAAGCAGACGGATTTCCTGATGTTAAGAAATTCACGCCGCTTAGAGACACCAAAGGTGGTAATGGTGCGTTGACAACCTGAGGCCGGGATGTTAGGCCTCGAGCAAAAGTAAGTTTACCAGCTACCTTACCCTCCGAACCGGAACACGTCATGACGTTATGGCGGCAGGAATAGGTAAGGCGGTGGTACCAATCCGGACGAGTCGCTGCTAAAGTCTACCACCTAGTCAGATGTCACGGTGTTAGCGACGGTGAGCCTATGCTCGCCTTTTACAAGCTGCCTGGCAAGGAAGGCAGATGGTCTATTCTACAAAGGAGCCCGGACCAACACGGGGAAAAACGGCTTCCATTTTTTATTTGAAAGCTGACGTGATTAAGATGGTTCTTAGATTTTAGTCATAAAGTCTTCTTTTAATTTATCTGAGGTCCTACTCGGCGCAGTCCAGTGTATACAAGGTCCGTCCAAGTTTATTTTATTTTAATTCCCCACCTTTTGACAATCATCAAATGGAGTTAATACAAGGAAAATATGTTCATCTGCCAACAAAAAATTACAAAACCTGATTTCTTGGACAAGATGGCACTGGCTACGATTTTCTACAGTCCAACCTGAATTTTCGATAACACTTACCTCCACCTACACAACGATAATAATTAAAAATAAATAATTTTGCGAAACCCTGAAAACAAAATAGCAAAAACCGTCGTTCACTTTCAATTGATCTTTATTATTTTCTTAAAGATATATTTTGTTTGTTATTTTATTTAATTGAGAAAGTGATGTAGCAGTGATGTGCAGACTAGTCGTTAAAACCGATTATCCGGCCACTATAGGAGCTCCTTACTTTATATTGTGTATTAGTCAGTAAAATATACTTACTGAATTACAAATAAAAGCCTTTGATTGTTTACTAATATTTTTATTTTATAATCAGTCTTAGCTACACATTTTTAAATGTAAAGCAAAGTAGTATTTCCTTTCATAATCATTTAGAAAAAGGCATTTAAGGACGTACGAATACGAAATATTAAGGATGCCCCAAATATCACTCGTCTGATCAGTTTTAAATTGAACTACATGAGTACTTCTCAAGTAAAAGCTAATCATCACCACAAAAAAGTATTTATTTTTTTGCGTTAGACATTGCTTACGGACACGATATCTCGAACCAAATAAAACCAATGCGACCGCGAGTGCGGAGTGATATTCGTTTGAGACACGCATATGTGAATTTCATTGTTCAAAAATGGGCCAACAAAAAAGTTGTTACAACTATAATTGTGCGGATGTCTCTTTAAATTCAACATTAGAGGGGAAATTTTGTCGTTTTTAAAGCTTCCAGTTTTTTCAGGGAGGTAAATAGGTACTTGTAGTCCTCTATGTACACCTTATATGTGTGTATATAAGTCGGGGATGATGACCAATATACGCCAACAAGTAAATGAAATAAGCTTTGCTAGTGTTAAACCGGGTGAACCTAAAAATTCCTAACTAGGTAGTTTATATTTTTTGTGATAATATCAAGCATATGTTGTATTTAGGTCCTATTTATAGAATTGTTTCCTATTATAAAGCAGTATAAACGAAGTAATTTTTTTTTCTAAAGCAAATTCATGCCACTACATATTACGTAACTTGCAAACATGTTTTTTTTGTTGGTGTTGATATTGAGTATCTACTCAATATAATAGTAAAATCTAATAGTGTCACTTGATACCTCAAGGTATAAAACGGTCAAGATATTATGTAAATTAGGGAATCCGTTTAGAAATTATTAGGAATTAACGATTTCGATTAATTTTTTAATGTAATTTTATATTTTTTTATATGACATTAATTGAAATGTTATCAAGATCCGACCAATGGTTTTTGAATTCAAAAATGCATATTTTTTTGTACACTTCGTTGTTGAGGTAGTTATAATCGTAGTCAGTTTTTTGCAGTTTTACTGCTCTTACATTATTGTTCTGTATAATATGTTTATTGTTTTGTTTTAATGTTGTCGAACAAGTTTTTTTACTATTCCATTTCCATCGATACTCGAGTTTATAGTTGCCCCCTTCAGTCACCAAACCTAGCTCGATCGCGCAATGAAGTTATGAGTTTGATGTTTGATCAATGTATATTTTATAACATTATGTATTATTTTATTATACATATAAAATACTGTTAAACTTTGAGGACCTCCGGCTTTTAAGGACTGTGATTGAAGTCGGTTATAAATAATAATAATTTTCCTAGAATGAAAAAAGGTTTTCCACTTTTCCTACGACTATCTTTATTAGTAATACTAGTGTATCCGTAGGGGCGAGTCGTGTACCTTCGAGCACATTTATTCTATTGAAACCACTTCGTTCATGAATTCATAGATTAAAAAGCATCACTACATAGTATAAAACAAAGCCGCTTCCTCTGTCCCTATGTCTCTATGCCCTTTTGTATGCTTAAATCTTTAAAACTAATCAACGGATTTTGATGTGGTATTTTTATATAGATAAAGTGATTGAAGAGGAATGCTATAAAAATAATAAAAAGATGCTCGTAAGGTGATTTTTTTCGTTGTAACAGCACTGATCTGCCAAAATGACGTGTATCTTTTAATTCATGACAACGTAATAATCTTTGTAAAGTACATGTGTCCGAAGGTATACGACTTGCCCTTACTTTAACAGTTTTGGTGGTAGAGGACTGCAACGGCTTGCCCGAATTCTTACTGCCTTATTTATTACCACCATAATTGCTCACTAACATCGAGATCTGGATTTAAGGGTTATTTTATGATATTGAAAGGCAAACAAGCAGACGGATTTCCTGATGGTAAGGAATTCAAGCCGCCTAAACACCAAAGGTGAAACTGGTGCGTTGCCAAACTGAGGCCGATGTTATGCCCAGTGCAAAAGTAAGTGTACAGGCTACCTTATCTTCTGTACCGGGACATGTAAACAGCAAGCGCTCACGTTATAGCGGCAGGAATAGGTGAGGCTGTGGTACCAATCATGGCGAGTCGCTGCGAAACTCGACCACCTAGTCAGATAAGATAAGCCTATGCTCGCATTTTACGAGTACGAGGCAGAGCAAATCGTACATTTAATTACTTAAGATATTGAACATCAATCTTTCTGCATAATCCAGGTTGGCAGCATATCGTTATGTCTATGTGTCGACGAGTACGTATTTCAGTCCTTCAGGAAATCGTCTATAGTTTTCCTTCTTTTATTACAAGAAAAATATTTCGTTAATTAAAAAAAACAAAAATAAATTAATAAAAAATCCTCAGGGTAAATTGTCGGGTCCTGGGGGCTGATTATGTAACTCAGTTGCCAACTCAAAATGGAAAAGTGTGCTACAAATAGCTGTCAAATTACGTGTTTTGTATCTGCTATCTCCAGTGACCAACAGAAATACAATAGAGATAGCAAACACAAATGACGTCATTTGATGTACACTTTTTCATTTTGAGTTGGCCACTGAGATACACAATCAGTCCCCTGTACTATAAGTAAGTAGGCGGTTATTGCTGGTTTTTGCGTTTTGTATTGGTTATTGCGTTCCTATCACACGAAAAAGTATTTGCGGTAAGCGTTATCAACAATATGATTTGTTACATAGCACTAAATATTATAAATAGTCCAGAACTTGACTCTTATCAGGGCTGTAACCAACTAACAATAGCCCGCGGCTTTTACTTCTGGTACCCTCTTGTAACATTTAATCAATATCTTGTTGATTACTAAAAAAGGCGTTCATTAATTTGTGTGTTTAAATTAAATATTAATTTTGACCACAGTTATAGTTATTAGTCCAGTCAGCTAATTGTAGCAAAACTATTGGGATAGGAAATAATAAATTATCCTGTCCCTGTGACATTACTTTATTACATTTTTTAATATAACCCTGTCTGATTTGTTTAAAACATAGCTTAATTCAAAGTTACACCCTGGTCCTTTTAAATGTTAAAACCATTCAAGTAGTTTGATAACATATTTTTATTTTTTAGCACTTGCACTGTGCTTGGGATAAATTTCTATAAATTTTAAAGAAAGAAAAAATTTCGCCCCAGACAGGATTTGAACCTGTAACCTTTCGTCTCAAGCCGACGAATGCTCTAACCAATTGAGCTACTGAGGATTCAAGTCCCGTGGCGTTTTTCTTTCTTTAAAATTTATAGAAAGTTTGATAACAGCTAACGTATATAAACTAACAGATAGTCCTGAAATAACTTATGTTTGAAAGTATATATGTAACTATGCTTTTATTTTCTTTAATAACATTCAATGAATTTGGTATAGCGCCCTTAGCGGGAACTTTGTGCGCTTTCGAATTTTCGATTCAAAGACTAGTTATTCGGCAAAAATAAAGATAGAAATCACAGATCTCACAGCTATTGCCATATCAAATTGACATTTGGCGCGTTATTGATGGTTTCGGGTAGAAAGATCTCTAGATAAGATAAGAAATAGCAGCATCTCTATCACGTTCGCGTTCATACAATGAAAGATAGCATTACCGTGACACTCATGGACATACAAACTTAGGTCTGCTACGGTTAACGTTAATTTACTTTAACGCACGTTAGCGTGACGCACGTTTTGGTTCGACGTCGTTGAACTGATTTCTCAAGGTGTTAATGAATGAAGTAATGACCCTGTAACTGGCAACACCTTTATCACCCTAAAATGCGGTACTTATGGTATTTATAGTTAGCTTAAAACAAATTTTTATTTTTAGGTCGCTCGTACTGCATAACGTCGCATCGGATGTTGATGCAGTGTATAGACAGTTTAGTGCAGAAAGTGCAGAGTGGCGTCGTCATTAACTTCGAGAAAATTGGGCCAGATCCACCCCCAATAGAAAGTGGGCCAAATAGAGATGGTGAGCCAGGGGACGATATGAATCCAGATGCTGACAAGGAAATGGAGGATAATGACCGCAATGGGGTATGTAATGGTTTCAGACTTAAAAATCAATTGCAGTACTTTTTTATAGGACAGGAGGCAACGGGGTAAGTGATCACCTCTACCCACAGACAGCTGCAACACTACACTACCAATTTAATTTAAACTTTTCTTACATTTGCATAATTTCTTGCATTTGCATAATTTCTTGCATTATTTTTCCATTCAATTCTATTTCAATAATGCTAAACATTTCAGCCTATTGTCTATCTATCCTCTCTCTGTGTGTATCAGTGTGAGTACGTGCGTGCATGTATGATGACGTTATAAAAATCGTATTATGCGTTTTAGGAATTTAACAGCCCCATCGCATAATCTAGATCAATCAAATCATCAAATAATCTGTCCCATCATAATAAATTTGGATTGCTGTATTTTTCCGATAGTGTATAATTGGAATAAATTAGGGCTGCTACTACCAGCTTAGCTACCTCTGTTTCTGGTTCCAAGTTTTGGGTACCCGGCAAACTACGCAAACGGCTCTAGATAATAGCTAACATTTTTCTTTCTTACCATCATGAAGTCCATCATCGATCTTACAAATATAATGGTTTTACATATTATTTACAGCGTTGGAATGGCGGCGCATACCAGACTAGTATGGCGCTAAATCAGCAATCAAGCATACCACAGGCCTGGCACTCTTGTCGCCGACTCATATATGTCCCACGAACCGTCTCGCAGAAGGGGTTCGCTGTGGGCTTCTGGCCTATACCTGAATCGTTTCGACCGGATCCCACTGCACCCACTTTGGTAAGGATTTTTTAATTTCTCAAAATATTACGAAAAGTATTTGTTTTTAACATTTTCTAATTTTTTGCAGTTAGATTTTAGTGATCTGTGTATTTTTTTATATTTAATGTGTTTGCATAATTATGATCAAGTTATTGTTATTGTTCTCTAATCTAAGACGCTCTCCGAAGTCCGAACCCCTAAAGATGTAAACGTCACATTACTCTTTTTAGTCTGTACTATCTAACTGACATGATCCAATTGCTTCCCATGACGCTAGAGTACACATTCATCATCTTGGGCTCCCCTACTATAAAACCTTGTATATGATTGAAAGTCATGATACCATGTCTCTAGTAATGGGTGATTGAGTAAATTTTACATTCCAGCCACCCAGAACTGCCCATCCTGCCGTGAAATTCACATGTTCCAGTCAAGAACCAATGGTGATAGATAACTTACCATTCGACAAATACGAACTAGAGCCAAGCCCATTGACGCAGTTTATACTAGCCAGGAAACAACCGACTATTTGTTGGCAGGTGAGAATTTAATTATCTAATTACAAGCTGCTCCCCTTGTTTTCATCTCCTCTCAAAACTGTGATACAAAGACGTATTATTAGTATAGTAGTAGTATTTAAATTATGTGCTTCGGGTATATTCGGGTATATCTATGTAGAGTTGTTTTTATATAACTATATTAACTAATCATTCCGCTTAAATTTAAAAATAAAAGTGTAAAGTGTAGATATAGTAAAAAGTGTGAAGCCGAAGCGCATAATTTAAATAGTAGTACTATAAGTGATATTTGATATACTCGTAAAATCTATTAGGGCGTAAGCTATAAAAAAAAATTAAGTTTTTTTTTAATTTAAATGAATGTCTTAGAAATGAACGAAGTCGTATTGAAAATAAACGTAAATGTAAATGTACTTCAGTCTTTTCACAGTAAAAGAAACAGAATGTTGCAAACAAACAATTTTCGACACTACATCATAGACAAAAGATCTACCTACTAGTTCTACTAAATCTCAAATCCTATTAATATTATAAATGCGAAAGTTTGTAAGTATGGATGTATGGATGTTTGTTACTCTTTCACGCTCGAATGGCTGAACGGATTTGTCTGAAATTTGGAAGACAGATAGATTGTGACCTGGATTAACATATAGGCTATTTTAAATCCCGATCGCACACCGGGTTTCTGTGAAAACGCGGGCGACGCCGCAGGTAGCAGCTAGTCGTATTATATTTTCTAGGAATGCAATAAAATTAATCTTTTAATATAAGAATATTGTGTCAAAAATTTTGTACTGTAAGTCACTCTTTTAATCGTAGATAATTTAATATTAATTGTTATTTCGCTGAGCGAAATCTATTTTACTGTTGAAACTGCTGCCTACTTTAACGATATTATATAGCACATATTTTCATCTCGCCTACTAGACGGTATAGAGGACGATAAGGATAATAGAAAATATTTAATTACCTATTTCCTTACAGAAAATGTATTAGTTGTCAACTCCTATTTCTTAAGTCGTTACAATAATAAAAGATTGAATATAATTCTCAACGTAGTATCAATTAAATAAACACGACTTAAACCTCTACTAAACACTTTTTAATAAAAATATTTCGTATTGTTTGTACTCTACTCGGTCCTAGATTAGCTCTATCTTTTATTAAGAGAAAAGCTCGCTTTTGTACTATGTTTTGCCTTGATTACTAGATTTTATTTTGTCCGGGACTTTTCGGTGTTACGTAATTCAATGTTAAATTAGTTATCCTTAACCGATTCAGGTGGTTTTTACCACCCTTTAGTTTAATAACAAAGAAATGCTATGGGTGTTTAATGAAATTGAGCATACCAGCTACATCAAATACCATAAAATTTTGAGGCGGGAGGTGGTCACTAACTCGTAAAATTCCCAACATTATCATATTATCGTGTTTGGGCTTGTTTGATACGTCTTTAACATAGTATTATTATTACATACAAATGGTCGCCCGTTGGTCGGAATTCGACCATATAATAAGTTTTAATTTTAATATCTTGTTGATAAGAACGCCATCTTCATTTCTCAAGACCAACTACTTTGTTTCCTGAATAGTTAGTGCGCCATCTGTGATCTTTTATCGTTATGATCAATATATTTATTTATGTGTGTGTCAAATGCATGTTAATGTGGATAATGTTTTATTTATTGATTTAATGTACTTTGTCAGCATTATTATTGTAAAATATTAGCGTTCTGCACTTCTCCTACTCATAAACTATAAGTGTGTCAAAGTTTATGCTCCTGCGTCCGCGCAATTTTCGTGAAAAGGGGTCCAAAGTTTTGGCAACACGTATTGATATGTAGATTATAGTATATTCTCTCTATACTATAACACATACTTCAAGCCTACCGTTGGGAATAGCCGTTGCCAATTAGAGCTTGTCACTGAATTTTTTTTTCATTGAAACCTTTTTAAATGTTGTGTCTACTATTGATTTTTTTTTTTAATTATTTCTGGTGATTTTCAGGTGTTTATTGCAAATAGTGGATGTAAAAATTCTGAAGTGAGCCCACCCTTCGGATACCTTAAGGCGTCTACTAATTTGACGTGTGTCAACCTGTTCGTTCTACCATACAACTACCCAGTGCTACTTCCTCTTCTGGATGACTTGTTCAAAGTTCACCGCTGCAAGCCAACACCTGAGTGGAAGATGGCCTTCCAACAGTATTTGGATAGGATGCCTTCATATTACATCACGGTAAGTATTTTATTAGGTAGTATAGTATAGGCTGTTCTTGTCTCTTTCTTTACAGGACCTTATAGAAGTATTTATTTCATTATGTACTTCTTTTTTATGTGTAATCTCTACTTTGTTATAATATACAATAGACAGTAATGATTTGACACATTTTGTTATTGAATTTTTTTTAGTTTTACATTTTATTACTGTTAGACGTACCTAACAGGAATGCCTCTGATCTCAACTTACTTTCACACTTAAAAAAACTTACTTTTAAACTGTACTTAACTTGAAATTTTTCACTAAAATATTCAAATTGCCATAACTTTACTAAGAAAGACAGAAGAAAATTCTTAGTGGACTAATTCATGACGCTTGTTATTTAATCAATAAAAAGAAATCGAAATCTAATTGAACAGGAATATCTACTTAAGAAAAAACTAAAACGAAAGTATCTTCACGCCCATATCCCCGAAGAGGTAGGCAGAGGCACAACCAGGGCACCCACGACTAGCCGAAGACAAGTCCCACAATGTGATAGGTGGCAAGCCTATCGCCAACCGGGCTCATATCCTATCCCGAGCAACATTTTTTTTATTACAAAATTGGAAAAACCCAATTTTCTTTTTGTTGCCCGACCCGGGATTCGAACCCTGGACCTCATGCAGTCGAGTCCAACAACTGAACCGCTAGACCACAGAGGACCGCTAGACAAAACTAAAACGAATAGTGTGGTAAATGGTAATGAGTCCACCAAAGGGAAATATCCCAGTATTTATTAAAGTAATATGTCAGTGTCGGCCATTATTCGTTGTGTATTATTTCGTGTTGGAGGGGTAACCATGAAGCTATTTTCTCAAGATTTTAACGGTTGGCAACGCTACATTACAATATTTTACTTCTTTAGGCTATATGTATTTTTTACCTTTATAATTATACAAAAACTGTTACGGACCCCAAACAGACATAAGTAAGATAACGGTAGTATATTGTGTCCTTTGTCACTTATATCATCATCATCCATTAATTGATGTCGATTTAATTTCTTACGTCTTTGTATTAACATTCCCTTTTTAATTTCTAGCCACTCCGTCGAGCTCTGGCCAAGATGGGAGCTTCATCGCCGCTCCTCCAGAGTTTAGTTCCGGACACCCAAGACAATTCTTTGAGCTTCTCGGTATTGAATTATCTGAAGAGACTAAAGAACCAGGCCAAGATAGAGTTCGAGAAACTGTGCGCTGATGTCATCAATAAAGCATCTAGCAGCAACAATCAAAAGGTAGACTTTAATTTTTTTTCGTTTTTATGTTATAAAATAGCGAATATACAGCCAGAATATACAGCCCTAACGGAAAGACACAATGGTCACCTACATAATGTAGCCTCTTACTGCAAAAACTTTAAAACGTTTAATCTTCTTCTTTTATAAATATGGCTTTCGATCGTTTTTCACGACTACTTTGCCAATGTCAAGTTAGTTAATTCTTATACAGTCATTAGTCACTATGTACAAAGTCATGGCAGGTCAGGGTCTTGAGTAAAGCGGTGGCTTCGTTACACAAGCTCATCTAATGAGATTTGACGGCAGCGAGGAAATTCACGATACACTAATTTCTTCATCATCATTTCATTTGTGTACTTTCACTAATCAAAATTAGTCTAATTCCCACCTAAACTAACCAATTTCACTTAATATAAACACGCAATTCAATAATAATTGAAAAATTACGATCACCTTCATTCATCATGGCGCTAAAACTCTAAACGTATAATACACGTTTAACTAAACAATGTCTAAAACTGGATTCTCAACCAAAAACATGCTGATTCTCATCCGTGTGTACGGTACTACTATTTAAATTATGCGCTTCGGCTTTACACTTTTTACTCTCTTTACACTTTATACTTTTATTTTTAAATTGGCTGACCTAATCTAAATTTAAGCGTAATTATTAATTGTGCGTAGTAACAACTCTATACAGATATCTTTAAAATACATTCGGATTTCCGAAGCTTGACGAATATAGCCGAAGCGCATAATTTAAATAGTACTTCTGTACCATGTTATTGGTTGGATATAAATGTTAGTGTTTTGGTAATTATAAATACTTTTAGTAGTAAGTCAGTAGATGCTAGCGTGTGGCCATTTTATGACCTGTATTGTAGGCTACGTTTGCATGTTTAGCACGGAACACGAATGGAGACTACTGATATGGCGCTAGAAATAGGCAGGTTTGTTATACGCTACACAATCTCGCTGGCCGGTTGCACACTGATTTATTTAGATTGACCGCTGGTCGCAGACCCCGCAGCTGCAGGTATTTGTACAAAGAAAATAATGTAAGCCTAAAAAATTCGTCTCAAAGTAGAGCTCAGTATCTCCTGCCTTTCTGTATGAAAAGAGATAGTGCCTCTTGGTACTCGATACTCTCCCTATTTCCTAAGAAACTTGGCGTGAAACTACGTACTTACACAATAACCCCGGATAAAGTTGGCTGTATTCTGCTTGCTGTTTTTTTTTATATTTACACTAGCTGACCCGGCAGACGTTGTTCTGCTTTTTTTTGCTGTGATTTACCCTCATCACATAGGGTTATAAAAAATAAATGTTAGCCGATTCTCAGACCTACTCAATATGCTCACAAAATTTCATGAGAATCGGTCAAGCCGTTTCGGAGGAGTACGGTACCAAAGATTATGACACGGGAATTTCATATATAAGACTAAGATTATTAAATTATATTTTCAGATAGCGGAAAGTGTGCGAGTGATGCCCAGATCCCCTTTAAAGAAAGATCTGACAACGCATCCTTGTTTGCAAGACAAATTCACGGCCCTCAGAGATCAGCTGAACGAGTTTGGTGGTTTCGTCGTGGGATTGTCGCGCGGACGTCACAAGGCTCAAGCTCATACTTACAGAAATCCTTTTGATATACAGAGACGGGATCTTTTAGATCAGGTGAGAATGCTACTATATATTTAAGAGCCCACCGGTTCATAAGAATTTAATCTCAAAATATCCTATTGCCATTAAGTACAATTTTCAAAATCAAGTCTAGTTCATAACTAAACGCCCGTACGAGTCTTGATACATTTTTTTTATAGGAAAAGTCCAGTTGAAAAACAGAGACAGGAATTATTCTAAGTTTGTTGTCAAATCTTTGCTGGATGTATTCTCTTAGACTCTCCTTTTAAAATAACTTAAAATCGTGGTAACATAATCCTTAAGATTCTGTATAACCGAAATAGGTTGTTTGTAAAAATAAAATATAATATCGCCTGTGTTGTGTAGCGGTCTAGACGGTCTAACGGACTTGACTTCATGAGGTCCTGGGTTAGATTCCCAGGTCAGGCAACAAAAAAAATGGTTTTTCCAATTTCCTAATAAACAAATGTGGCTCGGGATCGGATATGTGCCCGGTTGACGATAGGTTTGCCACCTGTCACATTGTGGGACTTAATGTCTTCGGCTAGTCGTAGGTGCCTTGGTTGTGCCTCTGCCTATCTCTTCGGCTATATGGGCGTGAAGATCCTTTTTTTTATAATGAGATCTCTGTTTCTTATTTTTTGATGGTTGCTAACTTATGTTGCAATCTTTTAAAACAACATGTTCTAACATTTCAGGTAGTGCGTATGCGGGCGAACTTCCTCCAGCCGCAGTTGGCCCACACTCGCCTCCTCGACGAGGACAGTGCCCATTCAATGCCCGTTGCCCAAATGGGCAACTACCAGGAATATCTCAAAAGGCAAACTCCACAGTTGCGGGAGATCGAGTCGCAGCCTGTCAGACAGCACATGTTCGGAAATCCATTCAAAATTGACAAGGTATGTACTGAAAATGTAAACGTGGTACATTTTTTTTCTTTTCTTTTCTTTTCTTTTGTTTTTTTTATTAGCAAGAGATCAGGGGTCGGTTAAGCGTCGCATACTAAAGCCGGGTTCCTATAATCACCGAACCGTAATCCGTCAGAATAACCATTGGTTCACTGCCTAAAAGAAACGAAGCATTGCTCATAGTTATCGAAGACGAATGGCCGTAGTTAGATTTTATACTATTCGTACAAAAAAACTATTCGTAAGCAAAACGATTCGTTTCTTGAATATAGGAACCATGCGAATCATTGCCATCGGATTCGATTCTCTGGCAATGATGCATCCGTGTATTGACCTGGGTCTGTATATACGTTTGTATGTTCCAGCGCATGATGGTGGACGAGGCGGACATGGACCCGGTGGGCGCGGTGCGCGGCGGCGGCGGCGGGGGCGGGGGCGGCAAGCGTGGCGTCGAGGGCTCCCGCCTTGCGCCCCCTAAGCGGAAGGCCGGCCCGCTGCCCTCGCACATCGTTGCGCGCAGGTACTGACCATGTTCACTTGTAGTTCTAGTCCCCTGTGTGGAAAAGGAGGGGTCTGTGTGTGTCAGTGGACTTACTGTTGAACTGATAAACAAATTTCAACGCGGATTTTTTTTAAAGCTAACGTTATCGAGATGGTTGTTAGCTACATTACATGTAGGCTCCGTCGGGGATTATTGGAAATTTAATTATTATTATTTTGAAATTAAGTATATTTGAATCGCATAATTTTTCTTTTTTGTATTAATGAAAGCGCTTAGTGAACTCTGCCGTGAACGAAAAGTGAACAAATACAAATACGAATATCTTTGAATCTATTTTACATACTATCATACAGTAACTGTTCGGTAGCAACTGCAATAGTCGAAGGACTGTTTCGCAGCTACTAACGCCCAAACTCCGTATAAAACAATTACATAATCAACTCTATTACGTGAATAATACAATTAATATAACAAAATAACATAAAAATACTGTTGCAAAATATACAAATTAAGGTTAGTTGTGTATAATATTGATTATAAGTATGTGTGTTTGTGTGTGTGATGTATCTATGTGTGTTCGTGTGTATTGTGTATAAATGTGTGTATATGTGTGCACGTGTCAATGTGTTTGTGAGTAAAAATATGATAAAAGCTTATAGTTCGTAAAAATTATATTAAAAATTACTGATTCCCAGTAGCCAAAAGATTCTCCACATCATCATAACCCAGGTTTTGTAACCAGCAGCTGAGTTTTAACTTACTTTGCTTAGAGGACATGGGACAGATGTTAAGATTTTTTTTTAATGAAACTAATGTATGGTGAAGTGATTGTTTCCATATTAACTAACTTATGATTATTATATGATACAATAGATTGAAAAAATCCTTGAAAACGGGAAAATCCATTAAAATTAATTTTGAAAGGATAATCATACGACGATAATTATAGGTCGGAAGATAAAAGTTATTCAAATATATCTCAAACAAATGTCGATACAGAATTTTCCATATAAGGTAAAGATAAATTTGCAATCAACAATATTTGGAACTGACTGTACATATTTTACATAATAGGGCAGAAAATGGATTTTTTTCTAGTAAGAAATTAACGTTGCCTGTACCAAAGATGTCAGTGTTGTATTTCAACATGAAGGATGTAATTTGAGACTTTTGGCGCCATCGAGAGAAAAGATGGTCGAAGTTTTTTCAAAATTATTGAATTTCGTGTTGATATTCAGTGAAATTAGTCAATTTTGGTGGCATTTTGTACAATTTTGTTCAGTGAAAGTGCACAAATGAAATAATCATGAAGAAATGAGCGTATCGTGTATTCCCTCGTTGCCGCTAAATCTCATTACATGAGCTTGAGTAATGACGCCACCGCTTTACCCAAGAGCCTGACATGACTTGCTGACGACCTATGACTGATGACTGACTATTTAATTAATTAAAATTGATAGGTATTAAAATGAGATGCAAATTTCTACTTGACTAATGGCAAAATACTAACGTGAAGGCCAAAACCTAAAGAAAGAAAGGAAGGATGTAATTTGTCGTACGTATTTATTAATTGATTGTGTATCGTGCAGGCCGTCGACTCCGGTGTCCACACTTTCAGCGGCGTCCCCCGCGCCGGTGTCGCCGGTGTCCCGCCGCCCCGCCTCGCCCGTGCCCTCTACGCTGCCCGAGGTAATTATGGCATACTATGTTCCACTCGCAGCCTCGCCCAAACTTACTATTTTTCCGTTTATTATTCAAATAAACTATCAAATAAAGTGAGTGCTTTATTTTTTTTCCTGCCCAATTTTTGTATTATACTAGCTACTCCGCCGAACTTCTTTCCAACTTTTCAGTTTATGTGGTAAAATTAAGATGTTGGTTTTTCCTAGTTTTCTCACAGTCGAACTGGATAAAAAGTATCCTATGTCCGTCTCCTGGTTAGATAACACAATCGATAGCATTACATTTACATATATGGATAGAATGCTTTCGTTTATGACCGGGATGTTAAACCCTGTGTGCAAGTCTAGGTGGAAAAGTTTTACATTTGTTAGCCTAAACTAGCACCAGTTGTACGAAGTACTTCACCTTATGACTAAAAAATTAAAGGAGACTACAATTTTTTTTGTTAACGATAATTTACGTTGATTTTTTGTTATTCTTCTTGATATTGTAACAAATTTGAAAATAAATTTAATTAACGATAAAGAGAAAGAGGTACAGTCCAAAAATGTATTTATTTACATTAAAAATCAACCGTAACTTACTCGCCCAGACTTTATGACATGAAACATGCGAATGTGACTTGCGAACAAGCATGCAAACCTACACCCAAGATTAATAAATCACAATACATTTTTCTTGTATATCGTTTATACAGAACTTTTCAACGATTAATGTTTCATTTCCAGGAGCCTCAGAACGTGGATTCCGGTGGGCCGTCATTGCCAGTACCCTCTCCACAACCTTCAGCGCCTACAAACTTACCACCAGTCATCAAGCCATTTCTTAATGGAGGTGAGTTTTTAAGAATTGAAACAAAAACTACTGTGATATCGTGATTTTTTTATTGCTTAAGTTTATGGGGCTTAACAAGAGCCGACAATGGAAGCTAAAACTTAAGGTGAAAAATTGTTTCATTGTTGTTATAATATGTTTACGAGTTTATTGGCAGAACGATTTTTTTGTTAAGTTTTTGTTGAGTTTTCCGTTTTACCGTTACCGTTATAATGTTGAAAAGTAAATCGCCTCTGTGGTCTAGCGGTTCAGTTGTTAGACTTGACTGCATGAGGTCTCGGGTTCGAATCCCAGGTCGGGCAACAAAAAGAAAATTGGGTTATTCCAATTTTCTAATAAAAAAAATATTGCTCGGGATTGGATATGTGTCCGGTTGACGATAGGCTATCACGTTGTGGGACTTCGGCTAGTCTTGGGTGACCTGGTTGTGCCTCTGCCTACCTCTTCGGGGATGTGGGCGTGAAGATGCTATTTTTTTAATGCTAAGTTATTAGATACATATCTTACATGCCATGTTGTTGTAAAATCATTAAACTTATATTTTGCCTGGATCTAAAAGAGTACTGTCAATTTATATTTTGTCTGGATCTAAAAGAGAACTGTCAATTTATATTTTGTCGGGATCTAAAAGAGTACTGTCAATTTATATTTTATCTGGATCTCAAAGAGTGCTGTCAATTTATATTTTGTCTAGATCTTAAAGTGTGCTGTCAATTTATATTTTGTCTGGATCTTAAAACTACTTTATATGTTTCCAGATGCATACACGACGATGGGCAGTAAAATGGCCCGGTCGCCGTCACCCCCGCTGGAGTGCGGGAGTGCGAGCGCGGGTGTGGGTCCGGGTCCGGGTCCGGGGCCGGGTATAGGTATAGGTGCGGGGCCGGGTCCAGGAGCGAGTGCGGGTGTGGTCCCAATACGCAGCCCGCCGCACGACTCCCAGGAGCTGCAGATCAACGCCATCCTGCAGGGAGTTGCTGCTGAAAATAATTGCATTGCTCGCGCCAGAAAAAGGAAACGGAAGGTATATGTCTTATTTGTGTGACGTTAAGGTACAATAGCTGAATTTGATGCATTCAGTTCTAAAGGCGTAAAGATCAGGCAGCTCGTAAAAGGCGAGCTTAGGCTTACCGTCATTAATAACCTTGACATCCTACTAGATGGTAGAGTTTTGCAGCGACTCGCTCGGATTTGTTCCACCGCCTTACCTATTCCTGCCGCCATAATGTCCAACGCTTGCCGTTGACGTGTTCCAGTTCGGAGGGCAAGGTAACCGGTAAACTTACTTTTGTCCGAGGCGTAACATCCCGGTCTCAGGTTGGCAACGCACCAATACCACATTTGGTGTCTCTAGGCGGCGTGAATTTCTTACCATCAGGAAATCCGTCTGCTTGTTTGCCTTCCAATATCATTAAAAAAAAGATCTGCATCTTCATGTATCAGTTGTTTGTAATTCCGTCGGCATAGATTGAACTAAAACATAATGTTGCGGGACGTAGTATGGATATTTGTCATAAGCATATAGTTTTCTTACTTTGAGACTATTAGAGCATCTCCTTTACTGTCTAGCAGACTGAAAGAGGCAAGAATTGTTTAACCACGACATTGCCAACAATACTATTTTATAATGTCATGATGTCACAAACAAACAACAATGTTCACGAACAAAATACTGTACGGATTTTTAACAATATGTGTTGCAGTAACATTTATTGTAACTTTTTATTCCGGGAGAATCGTTCGTTCTAACCATTCACCACGAAAAGTCACTTCAACGTATCTACGAAGTCGCGGATAACAGCTAGTGATGTCTAAAAATATATGTTCTTATTACAGAATGACACTTTGGAGCCTCTAGTTTTGCCACCTCAGCCGTCCCGTAAGGAGTTGGCCGAGATAAGGAAGCACAACCTCACAGTTCGCGCGGACGTGTATCGCGCTGTACGTCGACCTGGAAAAGGTAATAAAATAGTCGTTAAAAATGTATATGTCTTGCTTTGAAATCTGCCCGTGCAGGTTAGGGCGTAGGGACGTGACGCCCGCCAATCTCGATGCCGGCAAAGGGGCCATCCATAAATTACGTCACACGTTAATCATAGGAGGGTATCATCTGAATGTGACAAGGGGCAGGGGGGGATCGTAGGCCTTGTGACGTCACATTATAAAATACTAGAATACGAAATTTATATGTGAACAAAAAACATAGAACAGATAATTCTTAATCTATATTTATTAATAATGTCGCACTAGAGCCATGTTGTAATGTAAGTGAGACACTAAAATTTACGAGCTTTGAATGGTAAGGGTTTAAATCAGCCCTATCCGACTTTTGGCTAATTCATGGCAAATACCTATTTGGGCCAGGAGCAGTGTGGATCATGTAAAAAAACATGTTAATTCGAGTCGGGCGCAGACATTTATTAAACAGTTATTTAATTTATTAAGGATTATTTAATAAAAATATGTAAAAGAATGAAAATAACTGTTTTTCTTTTGATTAGTTTTAGATACATGCATAAGTTAGAAAAATGTGTGACGTCACATTAGGGGGTCGGGGTTCTAAAAATGTGACAACCTGTGACAAGGAGGAGGGAAGGGGTCGAAAAGTTCTAAAATTCGCGTGACGTATTTATGGATGGCCCCAAATACCTAAAAAACGATAGGTGCCGCTTAGATACCAAGGATATTACAACTATGCTTTTAAAATTTTAAGAGACTAAATTGTCTTGAAATATTTAA
>NJDC01005754.1:0-12505 GCA_002245475.1 Calephelis virginiensis | reverse complement strand
TTTTAGATACATGCATAAGTTTGAAAAATGTGTGACGTCATATTAGGGGGTCGGGGTTCTAAAAATGTGACAACCTGTGACAAGGAGGAGGGGAGGGGTCGAAAAGTTCTAAAATTCGCGTGACGTATTTATGGATGGCCCCAAATACCTAAAAAAACGATAGGTGCCGCTTAGATATCAAGGATATTAAAACTATGCCTTTAAAATTTTAAGAGACTAAATTGTCTTGAAATATTTAATCCACTAATTCAACTTACTTAAGGTTACTTCAGCTATTAGCAATCTATCGAAAACTTAAACACCCATTCAAATAATTTTCATTTCTTCAATTAGAAAGATTTGGGATATTTATTAAAAATAAACCACGCGTTGAACGCATTGTTTATTGACAATAAATTCTTAAATAAGAAATTATTTTTATTCCTTTCTACTTCAAATGAGTTAAATTGGTTAGGTAAAGAAATGAGAATTAATTAATTTAACAAACCACGCCTACAACGCATGAAAACGCAGGGTTTGTTTATAGTAAATATCTTAAGTCTTTGAAATGAAGAAAGAAATGGAAATAAGTTAAATGGGTAAGTTGTGACGTTTGCAGATTTTCAGTGGGTTGTTGACATCTGCAATTACTCAGTTTGTATGGGTTGTATTAGTTGAATTAGTGCAGTGAGATATGCTCCATATCTAATAATTGTCACGCTAAATCCCTTACGAGATAGGCAGAGAGAATCGAGTGTCTAATTCCTCAATCTTTGCAGACCTGCCTGCCTAACTTTCTTCACATTCGTTACACTTTTCCTACAGACACACTGGTTTCTGGTTGGCTCTTGGCACCACCCTCGGTTAAAATCCGATAAATAGGCTCCATATCCGCCTTAAAATTAATATAAAACGCAGCTTTTACACGAGTTTATAGAATGTAATAAATGTAGTAAATGTAATTTGCAGAGTATTACTGTAAATAATATGAATTACTGGCCAGAATATGGCTTATCCATACTTTAATGTTATAAATTCGAAAGTCTGTCTGTCTGTTGCTCTTTTACGCCTAAACCACTGTACTGATTTAGATTAAATTTGATATACATATAGCTAAAGATCTAAGTTCAAATATAAGCTATTAAAAAAATCAACCCCCAGAGGACTATTATAGGGGATGAAATTTTGTATGGAAATCGTAACTATTTTACGCGTACGAATTCTTAATAAAAGCCTGTTTCAATATAGTCAATTAGTGAGTTGACGCAGTATTGGAACCGACCTTCTTTCGGAATTTCGTATTTTACTGACACGTTGAATAGATCTAAGTTGTAGATCTGAACATTCCTGTTACCAAATTCAGTGCTTGTCACTATCGTGTTATGGTATGGAGGGTGGGATAGGCACATAGTTAACTTACTAATTAAAGAGTGTATCCCAACCTTAAGTTGCCAACACTCTATTTACCTTGATTTGAGGTAATACGAAGTTTCTACGAATTTAGTTGGGTCTGGCTTTTTTGTATGAAAAGAGTAATGAATGTGGAGAAAGCTAAAGGGGTTGCAAAGATTGTGATGGCACTTGATGTTCTGTCCACCCCAAACGTGACATGGCGTAAAGATGTATGTGATCTACTGTTATGTGTATGTTTTAGTCCGTGTCTCTTGTTTTGAGTAGGCAATCTATGTACCTGCCAGGCTCTTAAGAGACGACGATCAAATGTAAAATGGGTCATTGCAAACAAGATCAGAGAGTGACCTGTTAGTGTTAGTTTGTCCGGATACCTATTCCTTCACCGCCTTACCTATTCCTGCTGCCTTAATGAGTGTGTCATGTTCCGGTCCGGATGATAGGGTAGTCAGTCGAATTGCGCAATAGGCCTAACAACCCGGCCACAGGTCAGCGACCCACCTGTAACATCTGTGATGTCTATACGCCACGGTTATCTCTTACCATCAGTAGAGCCATGTTACTGCTGCCATAATGACATTGTCATGTTCCGGTCTAAACCTGAAGGGTAGGTTAGCCAGTACGATTGGCAAAAACACTTAGGCCACTGTATAGTGATGCACCTATTACGTGTCTAAAGGCAACGGTTATCGTGCTAATTCGCTATTTTGTACCAAAAACACTGTTTAATGACATATTAGCCGACCTGGCAAACTTCGTCGCGCTTGATATTGATAACTAATGGCAGTCTGCATGGAAAAAAATAAATTGTGGCTTTCCCTATTTTCCTTGCAATTTTCCCAGTTTTTTTTCACATGACACTATCTAACAAGAAAAGGATCGGCAAAACTAGTTCACCCTTTCAGGTTGAAAGCGACGACAAAGGATTTATAAAAATGAATGTATAGAAATGTATAATTATTGTTTCAGATTTTACCAATCTATTCGATTATTTAAAACAATTACGGGGCAGTGTAGACGTGAAAAAGGAAGTAATAAGGGATATTATAAGTGAATCGTTACGGTTTAAGAGAAAAGCCCTCGCGAAACTCTTAGAGGACTTCCTTGTGGGACTCGAAAAGAACGGTAGTAGTGCCTCAGTAAATTTAAAAACTTTGACTAACACGTCATACAATAATCATAGCTAGTGGTAACTCAACTATCGTTAAGTTTATTCACAGCGATGTGTTCCAATATGTGCAACGGCGTTAAGTACTAAATTATTGCATATATTTATTTTGTACGTACTAAGTATTATCAAGTAGAAGTTATTAAGGTTCAAAGATTTATGGTTTTTAGAGATGGTATGTGATTTATCAATATTTCGATTTGTCGATAGTTTTATACTTGACTTAGTTCATGTTGCACTTTCCACTTGGTTGGATCAAGCAACCATTTTAAACCTAAGTAGCTTAAATCTATACACGTTGAATGAGTAATTATTATTTTATATATCTGTGTAATAAAACTTGTATTGTTAGCCACACTTTTATTTTTATTGTTTCGTTGAGAATATGTCAATCACTTCAAGAAACATTAAACATGTTTAATTAAATTTGTATTTCAAGATTAAAAATCTGACAAGTCGTTTTGTTAATTCGAGATAATAATATTTTTTTTACATAAATTACACGAAATAAATTCATTAGTAAAATACAATTTATATGTTTGTGATTTTTTGTTTGATTTTTATTAATGCCAATTAATTCATTTTAGGAGAATGTGATGTACTTTAACATCTTTTAATATTAATTTTATACATGTCAATTTGTTATCAATTATTTTTCTGTTGATAAATTCATATGTCGATAAAATGTTGTTTCAATTGTTGTTCTTATAAAGAAGATTGTAATATTATTAAAAAAGAATACTTGATGATACTTAGTACTGTTAGCCTAATAATATTATTTACCATTTTCTGTGAAAACATTTGTGTGGTTTATAAATAAAAAAAAGTCGTATATGCTCATTCATTTAGACATTTGATTGTTTTGTTCTTATTGCGATCTAGTACAACATATAGCGAATTTTATAGTCAATTCGAATTGTACGAAAGTGTCTCTAAGAGCTTACTGACTTCACTTAAAAAGAGAATATTTGCAGAATCGAGACCATATGACAAGATATTAAACCTCCACATTCATAAGTATGTAATTTTATGGTGCATATTTGATTGTATTTTTACAAAACATTTTTGTTTTGTCGATATTTTATACATCATATGTTTTATCGATAGTCGGTATTAAAAATGTGATAACTTCCCTATCTGTCACGGGTTAGAATGGATTAACTTACCGATTGCGAGTTTTGGCGCCATCGAGAGAAAAGATGGTTGAAGTTTTTTCATAATTATTGAATTTCGTGTTGATATTGAGTGAAATTATTAAATTTTGGTGGCATTTTGTTAAATTTTGTTCAGTGAAAGTGCACAAATGAAATAATCATGAAGAAATTAGCGTATCGTGTATTTCCTCGTTACCGCCAAATCTCATTACATGAGCTTGATTAAACAAGCCACCGCTTTACTCAAGAGCCTGACATGACTTCCTGATGACTAATTAAAATTAATTGAAATTGATATAAAATTTGATGCAAATTTATTTCTACTTGACTAATGGCTAAATACTAACGTGAAGGCCAAAACTTAAAGAAAGAAGAACTTACCGATTGACGTGTTTGCTTTGTGGCAGCTTTTTTAATATTTTATGACTTTATATAATACATACACTGATGCTGAAATGCTAGGATATTACAAATGCCTTTAAACACCGATTATATTAGCGGTTTGTTTTCCACTAACTGGAGCCAATTGGTTAAAATATCACATTAATTAAATGTATAAATAGGTTTCAATTACCTAAATTTATATGAAATATGTTTATCTACTTCAATGAAAACATTCGTTGATATTGAATAGTAATGATTCGACGTTGGTACATAGATAGGGCCTGTATTATAGGTTAAACTACCTTATCGAGTACCAGTATGACATGTGACCGACCTATTGTTACAGTCGGTCAAAAAAAGTTAGTAGACCGAGATGGAACTAGGCAGCAGAACTTAAAACATAAATTCCCCCCCCAGAAAAAATTACCACTAAAAAAGTTTTCATAATTGAAACTTTTTCATAGAAATGCTTCGTTTGTAAACCAATAATACTCTTCAAAAAATATCCTTAAATCAGTTGGATTGAAGAAGTTACACGAACCGTAACCGGCTATATTTTTTTTTACTTGTCGAACTTAATTATGTTACTATTCTATGCCAACAAATGATTTTTGTAGGTATGTTAATCTTCGTTCACACATGCAGTCACAACAATTTTCTTTGAGGCTATTACGGAAGACGACAAGTTTATAATACCTATTGTTTGTTTATTTTATATTTCGTTTATTTTATGTATCAAATAAACGAGATGAGTATTTGTTACCTACATTTCTGCAAATGTTCAAGTGAAGCCAGTTCTTGCAGTGTCACTGCATTTATGTAATAAGAAAAGAGATTGTTCGCCTTGTTTGGCTGTGAAATGTGTTCGTAGGCGAATTTATCTACACCTGCAGTATAAAAACATGAGCTTTATAATGATTTTTAAGTATTTTAGACCCACAAATTTTAAATAATGTTACCAGTATTTCATTGAATAAAATGTTTCACTCATAAAACAGTCAAAACTCCTTATCAAGTACATATAATATATTGTCACACAATAATTGTATTTCATATCATATAGTCGATGTTGTTTTATAACATGATATCTGTGCGTTTTTTAATAAAAGGTAGTGTAAGTGTGCTCGTTAATCTTTGAACATACACATAAGGAGCTTTGACGATTTATAAAAACTTAAACAATTTTTTTATTATTGATTTTCTCTGAATTCGCTAGCCATGCAGATGGATATATGAAATAGAATGTCAAATCTGATTAAAAATAAGTATCCTATAATTTTTATCAGCATTCCTCTTTACTGCTTTAGGCACTACATGTGTAGGATAAAAAACTATCCTACCTGCTCATATATGTTTTGTCGTTATACAGTTGTTTGCGGCTCTGCGTTAGTATCGACTTAGTTATGACTAATAACAAGTTAATGATAAAAAATACTGATATGTTCATCTCAGCATTAGGATTTAGGATTTTAAATATGAGCACAGCAATGTATCTGATCTTCTATCTGATCATTGATTACAAAGGCAACATTTTTGTCTTTGAAACAAATTGTGATTAGTCTGGTCGTGGGATCAAATACCTTTTTTTAAACAAAAAATACGTTCTAGGTTATTTATAGTTCTTTCGACATCAATGAAGTATGTTTTTACAATTATTTCTGTCCTATTATTGTTACGTGACACTGAATCACAAACAAATAATTATTTGTCTACAAAACGAAAGTCTTTTTACTTAATATGTTTTTGTTTTTAAATGTATAATATTTGTATGTAATAAAATTATTATGGCTCGCGAATTGCAGAACTTTTATATCAAAAGAAAGAAATAAGCAAATGCAAACATTGTAAAAGCATTTAATTTTTAGTTTCAGCAGTTATTTCATAGTTTAACATGCGTTGTTGTTTATATAATAAAATATATTAAAGCAATATGGATTCTACAGGCATGAGGTGTTTGTAAATAATTTGTATATAGTAGATATTAGTATTATTACCAATGATATGTTAAAGGTGCGTTTACGCATGTGCAACGGGATGTTTAGTATGACTGAGCATTGCATCATCTAAAACAACGAGATTTATTTCATTAATATAGGTAGCATTTAGATTATTCACCTTATTTCTTTAAACATGTCGTTTCATTACTCTATCCGACTTAAAAAATGTATTAGCACTAATGATGGATTACAGACCTACATGAAATCGATCACATCGAGTGCTAGTATCATAGTTACTGTCAGAAAATTTGTTCATGTTACGTAAACTGTGGACCACTTTAATTAATAAAAAAAAAGTTTTTTTACTTTAATTAATGTCTATGAAATTTGTTACATTCTCCCTTAATTTTTTAACCTGATGCTCGATGAGGTTGGTTTTTTTGCAGCGTCCTCCCTCTCTAATTATTTATCGAGATGGGATGTGAAATATCACAATAGTCATTTATAATTCTGTTGTAGAGAAGAAAATTTCTTATTTTATAAAAAAATAATAAACTGATTTAGACAAATTAGTAAGACACAGTATAGACAGTAAGTCGTCTTAAGATTTTTGTTTTCACTGTGCTCATTATCGTGTATGCAAGACGTCACATAGAAAATAGACCTATACATAAAAACATGTCTGTCCGGTAGACTGTCCTGGGTCAAATTGAAAACTACAAGCTTTTCTGAGCATTTGTGTAACTTGTGCGAAGAAAATGTTTATTTTCAATACAAAATTATATTAATTGTTTAGACATTTAGACAATGTTATGATTTGACGTTGACAAGTGTACAAGTGTACCTACGTTGAATAAATTATTTGATTTGATTTGACATTTGTGACTTTATTATAATTTTTAAACAGTTCGAGTTTTCCACGTGAATAAAACTATTAAGTGTAATTTTTCTTAGTTTTATATCGAAACCGAAAGTTCGATTTTGCTCTTAGATTTGCCGAAAAGGAAACTTACCAGCAAATGATATAACTATTGATACTGAAATCTAGTCTACTTATAACCATAATTTTTCATAATAATCATACCTATACCTATAGCCAATTACATAGGTATCTAAAATATGAATAAAATGAAAAAAAAACAATAATTTTCCGTTTTTTGGTTTTTGTTTAGTTGTAAATTATATGAACACCAATTAGTAGCAAAATTTGTTGAATGAGACTAAATTATGAATACATGACTTTCGGCGCAGCTGAAAACTAAAACTAAAGCCGAAACAGAAACTTTGGATCGGTCACTAATTATAGTTGTTAGTAATATTGCAAATTCTGATTACCATCATCCTACCAGTTGGTGGTCAAAGATGGTGTGACCAGTGATTTGAACAATAGACACTAGCAGATACATAACCTGTTTTTATAATACGATATTTTAATTTGATAGATTTGAAAAAAAATGATATTTTTATAAACTCATTTGATTTTAATTTGTTACGGTTTATGCTCGAAATGCTACTAATATTATGTGAAAAGTTGTATGTCTGTTACACATATACGCGAAAACAGCTGAACCGGTTTTCGTGAAATTGGCACACACATAGAAGATAACTTGGATTATTACATAAGATGTATCCCGAAAAGTTTCTGTGGGATCATCAACAACGCGGGCAACGCCGCGGGCAGCAGCTAGTCTTATCATAAAAGCTTATTTTTACTATGAATAAAACTTTTTTTACTCTTAGCATTGCGCTGCGCTATCTTTGAACCCACATGAAAAAATGAGTGTTGAAGACCAGAAAGACGACTTACTGTTTATTATTCTGCTCTGTTTCTTTAGTACAAGTTACATAGTTTTCACTTTTCGTCCCGAATTTTAATATTTATTTGGTATATTGGAGGTTATATTTTGTACATCACCATTTAAAGAACAAAATGTATTTAAGATAAAGTATTTGCGATAGAAAATTTTAGGTATTTTAATAACATTTGTATATTTGATAATAGGAAAGAGATTTTGCAATCCTGTTGCGCTAGATCGTTTGGTCAATTGTAAAGTGTAAATATCATTTTATAAATAAATTATGGTCCTTATTGGATGTTTATTACGTGTTTTATTTAGATTAATAATAACCCTTACTGTTTTTTTAGTACTTACAATAATCGAGAAGTTTCTAGGCGTTGAATAACCCCAAACTGTTGTACCTCATAAACTTTTTTTTTGTAACAGAAAGGTGGTATGTTTCTCTTGTAAGAGGAACATTTGAGGTCTCCAAAACCGACATGTTTAAGGAAAGAGTAATTAATGTGGAGGAAGCATGAAAGGTCTACATGAATGACGCCATGGGAGGGATATACGTATATATATGTGTGTCTATTGTATATCTATTTTACGGCTAGGCAACGGGGACCAGCGGTGCGAACGACGAAGCGTCTGGCTCGGCGACCATTCGCGCGGCACCGGCAGCAGGCCACGGGCAGTCGCGTTCGTCGTCGCGATCAGTAAGGAAGTCCTATAGTGAAATGTCTTTTTTTGTGATATTGGAAGGCAAACAAGCAGACGGATTTTCTGATGGTAAGAAATTCACTCCACCTAGAGACACCGAAGGTGGTAATATTAGGCCAAATGTTAGGCCTCGGGCAAAAATTAACTCTACCTGTTACCTTATCCTCCGAACCGGATCACGTCAACAGCAACCACTGTCATGGCGGCAGGAATAGGTAAGGCAATGATACCAATCCGGGCTTCAAAATTCTACCACCTAGTCAGATGTCGAGGTGTTAGTGACAGTAAGCCTATGCTCGCCTTTTACGAGCTGTCTGGCAGGAAAGCAGATGGTCTATTCTTCAAAGGATCTCGGACCAACACAGGAAATAGGGTCTTTATCGAAATTATATCGACATTGCTTAGAAGGTAATAGTTTATTAGTTCAAGATCTAATATTTGGAAGAGATTGTGGAGTACATGATTAGAATAAGAATCAGGGTGTTGATGGAGACTTCTAAAAGTACGAGGACTATAGAAATCAGAATATATTCAGTAAAAATTTTTCAAGTTTACAAGAATGACTATTTACACCTTCGATTACATTATTATTAATATTCAACCTGAATTGGAGAATAAAGTCTATGCAAATAGAATTTCAATTGTAAAAAATGTTTTTGACATTATTTACAGCTAGCACTTTAGCAATAAAAATTTCGGTGTTCATTTTTCGCGGCAAAAACAATGAAACTCATTTAATCACTGCACTTGCCGCCGCAACTGCCCCGCTCGACTTCGTAGTCCGTGGCTCTCGCTATCACAGCTGGCCATACTGCTTCATTTCATACGTTTGTTTTGCTCGACCGCCGCTCCGCAAGTCGCCTGCGCGTTTCGATCGATACATTTCGTCGGTCGCTTCGCTGGCCGCCATGGTGCGTGGCTTGCTAAGAACATATATGTCTATACATTTATTTCAGTCGCTAGACGCTTCGCCGGTCGCACCATGCGAATATTCGCATTAGCGAGTGTCCCGTGGCCAGGCTGTCAAAGAGAATATAATCACTACGTTTTAAATTATTTGTGCATAAAACATATTATGCGTATCTCAAGCGGATGTCACTCGCGATCGCAGTGGTCTACATTTGTTCACAATTTCGTGTCCATGAGAGGTGTCTGTCTATGTGTATCTTGTAGGAGCGCGCTTTGTTTATTGCTTTCTGTACCTGTCTATAGTAACGTCCTATTGGATCCTCCGGATCCAATAACCGCGGCAACGCGAGTCTCCCTTTCAACACAAACTCACAGGACACTACACTGCAACGTCGCCACCGGTCTTGGCGACGAAGATCTCCCCTGCGCTCGGCGCCTAACTCCGAGCGACGAGCCGCCACTAGTCCTCCATCAAGTCCATCCAGTAACCAGAACGCAGCACCAAGTCGAGTTACGGTCTCCCGGAGACAGCCCTAGTTGCTGGCGTTGTAGGGAAGAGTCCAATCTATATAAATAATGATGTCTAAATAATCCATTCTGCTCGGCCCACAAAGCCCAGTGAAGATGTTAAAACCGCGAGGTTGGCTACACATTAGTCATTCCAAAAAAACTGTCTATATTTTGTGATCTTACTATCAATTAGCTAAATAATTGGCCTTAATATGAAGGTTACTTGGAATGTACATATAACTAATATGTGTAAAAAATCAATTATCGTACTCACAATTAACTTTTAGGTAAGTTTATTCAGTGAATCCCATTATTAGATTATGCTGTCCAGATGCTACTAAAGAAATTCGTTTTATTTTGGGTCGCAAGAAATTTGCTCATATTTCTATGTTCTGTACAGCTTCAGTCACCATTGGCTTAATCGTTAGCGTAGAAATCTCCATTTTCTACCTTTTTCAGCTGTTTGATTCGGCTTCTGATCTATGAGTACCTGAAAAAGACATATCCCATACATATCAGATTCCAATGTTCAATTTGCATGAAATAGACATTCAGCGAATGTAGTTCGTTCTACCCTACTGTTGGTAGAACGAACTACATTCGCTGCTTAATGCCCGGGCCCTATATTCAAGAAACGATTCGTTTTGCTTACGAAAGGTATTTTTTTGTACGTGTAGTAAAAAAATTAACTACAGTCGTTTATTATGGATTGCTAACTCTTAACATTTTGTATATGGTTAAATATGAGCAACGCTTCGCAATTTATGCAAACTAGCAATGGTTATACTAACGAATTACAAATCGTTGATTATAAGAACTGGGCCTAAATCGCGGAGAGTGTGACAGTGAGTAAGAACTTACCTAATTTTCAACCCCCGACGCAAAACGTGGGGTGTTATAAGTTTCACGTGTCTGTGTGTGTCTGTCTGTGGCGCCATAGTTCTTCATCGTTCATCATCATTCATTCTCAGCAGCCCTCATCTTTTAAATAAATAAAGATTCTTCCAATAAAGTTATAAGGCTGAAAGAAAAAACTCATTAGTTTTATTTTTATTTTTTACAGTTTTTTGTGGCCGGGGTTATTAAAAAAAACATATCTCCGCGACGATATCCTCGAAGAGGTAGGCAGAGGCAAAACCACGGCACCCACGACTAGCCGAAGACACTAAATCCCACAATATGATAGGTGGCAAGCCTATCGCTAACCGGGCACATATCCAATCCCGAGAAAAACCACATTTTCTTTTTGTTGTTCAGGAATCGAGCCCGGGACCTCATGAAGTCAAGTCCAACACCTAAACCGTTAGACCACAGAGGGGATCAATACGAGGGGTTATTTTTTAAAATTTTATATTCATTCAATCCATGACTTAAATAAAGTGAAATGTTTCTTAACAGTGACTCTTCCCTTATGGTTGTTACTTATTATTTTTCCCGTTTATAATATCAAGTATATATGACGCCAATTTAATTACAAGTAACTTTTTAAAATCCTTAACATTCCCACCACAAAATAACGTCCAGTGTGATCTTAATTGCATATTTCAAAATGCTGCAAATATGTCTGCTAAGTATTCATCGTTAGCGTATTCCGTGTTAATCCGGACTCCTTTGCAGAATAGACTTTTGTCAGGCAGCTCGTAAAAGGCGAGCATAGGCTTACCGTCACTAGCACCGTGACATTATCGGTGACAGCATCGGAGTAGTAGAGTTCCGCAGCGACTCGCCCGGATCGGTACCACCGCATTACATATTCGTGCCACCATAACGTTGAATGGTTGCTGTTGACGTGTTTCGGTTCGGAGGATAAGGTAGCTGGTAAATTTACCTACTTTTGCTCGCGGCCTAACATCCCGGCCTCAGGTTGGCAATGCACCATTACCACCTTTGGTGTCTCTAGGCGTCGTGAATTTCTTACCATCAGGAAATTCATCTGCTTGTTTGCCTACCATTATTATAAAAAAAATCCTTAACATTCACACCGCAGAGTACCGTCCAGTGTGATCCTAATTGCCTATTTCAAAATGCTGCGAATATATCTGCTAAGTATTCATCGATAGCGTATTCATTCAGGGCAGTCGCATCGCGTGCACATAGGAACATGTGTTGAATGTTATGTGACCGGTGTGTTTATAGCTGGATTTAGATTTTCATGGAAGCTGGAAATATCAGATTATATCTACTTTTAACTGACTCCTAGAAGGTGGAGGTTATTCGTTTATCAATTGCCTCTGTGTTCTAGCGGTTCAGTTGGTGGACTTGACTGCATGATGTCCCGGGCTCGAATCCCTGGTCGGGCAACAAAAAGAAAATTGGCTTTTCCAACTTTCTAATAAAAAAATGTTGCTCGGGATAGGATATGTGCAGGTTGGCGTTAGGCTTGCCACCTATCACATTGTGGGATTTAGTATCTTCGGCTAGTCGTGGGTGCCCTGGTTGTGCCTCTGCCTACCTCTTCGGGGATATTTCGGTCTTTTATTTTAATGTGATAAGACTGCAGTGAACAAGCACACGACTTTCCTGGTAAAAACAACTGACCAATAGATACCATAG
>NJDC01005752.1:54038-68798 GCA_002245475.1 Calephelis virginiensis | reverse complement strand
GTTTATGTTATGCCCATGTTGGTCCGGCTAGTCTGTGTAGAATAGCCAAGTGCCGTTCTCGTAAGAGGCGAGCAATGGCGAAAGGGGCCATTAAAAACTAGACCACTGGTGGTAAAGTGCTGAACAACTTGCCCGGGTAGGGATCCGCTTTACCTGTTCTTGCTAATGACAAACTCTTGGTCCGAAGGGTAGGGTAGTTAGAAGACTTGCGAAATTAACCTAAAAACCAACAACGAGACAGCACCTCACTAACATCTGTGGTGTCTATAGGCTACGGTTATCTCTTACTGTCAGGGGATCCGCGTGCTTGTTCGCTGTCTTTGGCCATAAAAAAACTAGCTCGATACTTTAAAGTTATCATCCTGGTGTTATTTTTTGTTCCTAATGTTTAGAATTATCATCATATTTGTTTTGAAAATGTAAGAACAGCATCATTTGAAGTCAAGTCAGTCTCACCTGGACAACGATAACCGCCATAAGGACTTGACTCCATGAGGGTTCAATCAAGAGGAAATAGTGTTTTTTATTCATATAATAAAAAATAGCCTCTGTGGTCTAGCGGTTCAGTTGTTAGACTTGACTGCATGAGGTCCCGGGTTCGAGTCCCGGGTCGGGCAACAAAAGAAAATTGGGTTTTTTCCAATTTTCTAATAATTAAAAATGTTGCTCGGGATAGGATTTGTGCCCGGTTGGCGGTAGGCTTGCCACCTATCACATTGTGGGACTTAGTATCTTCGGCTAGTCGTGGGTACGCTGGTTGTGCCTCTGCCTACCTGTTCGGGGATATGGGCGTGAAGCTACTATAATAAAAAATCAACGTTGCCTGAAGTTGGATATGTGCCCAGTTGGTAATAGTCTTGCCTCCTGTCACATTGAGGGACTCAGTGTCTTCGGCTAGTCGTGGGTGCCCTGTTTGTACCTCTGTCTACCCCTTCAGAGATATGGGCGTAAAGATGTAATAGGATTTCTCAGTCACCTTAAAAATTCGAGAGTCAGATGACATTTGTTCCTATTACGCAAGAAATCGCCAAATCAGAACAAAATTAAAAAATCTTGCAAGGTTTTGGGATTTCATTTATTGTCTCGGTAGTCGAGCGGTAAGCGTATACGTTGACGAGGGTCGGGATTGATATCCATATAGATGACATAAACGTAGGTTTATATAGTTGAGAAATGTTATGTTGATTCTGAGAATACTTTTGTATGTTTTGACGGAAATTGAACCCATAAACTTCGTCGTTCTATTAAAATTACTATTAAAATTCCTAAATCTAATTATACTACAAAGTTTGCTGATAAAAATCCTGTCTGAGGTAATTTATTTATTTATTTATTTATTTAACACTTTATTGCACACAAAAACTAAAATACACAAAATACACGAGAAGTTAAAAATGCACAAAAGGCGAGCTTATCTCTAACTAAAGAAATTATTATTTATTATTAGAATTATTTTACTTTTTAAAATGTACTACTGTCTTTAAGTTAGATAACCAAACAAATAACGATGTTTTGAAATATTTTTTTTTGCGTTGCCAACTTCCAACACTTCACCTGGATACTACAAGAATTAATAAAAACCAGAACTACTTTACACATAATGAATCACGCTATAACTTCATAATTGCACTTGATAAAGATCTTAATCGAAGTCGGACCGCGTTTCGTGTTACGATGTATTCCGTTGAACGCCCGTTACATTATCGATTCGTTACTATAAGGAACGAATCGTTAATTTTCGACAATTACATAAAAGCCGCAGCCGGTGTGACCCATCGATTTGGTGGAAAAAGTGCACGATTATAAGCTGTTGCCGAGGCAGTAACGTCCTGTAGGGTGATTTTAAATGATTTAAACCGATTTACAAGAGGATAATGACGGTTTTACTATTATTTTATTGAATCAGGCTTTCTCTGTGGTGAGTGCTTCGACAAAGTTGGCGAAGGACGTGACAAGTGGTTTTTGTTTCCCGTGTTCGAACTCTATTTGTGATCTGGTCGCGGAGGTGGGAGGTGGGAACTTTAGGTAAGGTTGTCACATGTAAAGAACGTGACAATTTATATTGTTTCCCGAGCTCTTCCTATATTCGTGTTCTGGGCGCGAAGGTGGGTGGTGGGAACGTCAGTTAGGCTTGTCACATTCTGTGTCGTTTGGAGGATTATTTGCCACAACGGTTACACTGCTTACGCGGAATTAGCAAAATAAAGGCTTATTTTACATCAGGTTTTACTTTTACTTAAAGCTGATATTTCTTATGTCGTTTCATTTAAATTTGGTCAAAGTTTAATGACTTGTTTCTGAATTATACTACATTGCAATACAATTCTTTTAATAAATAAAGTTAAATTTTTTTAGAGTTTTACTGCGATTAAATCTAATGTATTAAAATTTCACAGCATGGCCGCACTCATCAAAAGGTTACGACCGATTTGCATAATCATTATTTTATTATGATTATTTGGATGGTATACGTATCAGAATAAGTCATAACTCACAATGTAAAAAAGAATATATTACTTGCAGGACATCACTTCCCAGTTAGATTAGTCTTCACGTCCGTATACCCAAAGAGGTGGACAGAGGTTAACCGTTCAACCAAGGCACACGACTAGACGAATACACTGAGTCCCACAATGTGATGGGTGGGACAAGCCTATAGCCAACCGGTCATATATGTCCAATTCCGTCCTAGGTTATTTTTTTAAGTACAAAGTTAAGTAAACACATTTTCTTTTGCTTGTCATGAATTCAAGTTCAGTACCGAGACCATAGAAAATTTCTCCTGAGTTTAGCTAGTCAAAGTCGCAGTAGAAATTATTTTCTGACATAGGGTTAGTAGGCTGCGTTTACACCAGAGATGTGCGAGGAATGAGGATGCGTAGCCAATAGAGCTGTGCTGACCGAGGCGAAGTAAATTAAGTGATTCTATTGGTTCTTTACAAATACATCCTTCGCTACGTATTCTCGCACATCTCTGGTGGAAACGCAGCCTTAAAATCCTATTCCTGATTCTACAATCCAGAAATCCAACTGCTTGTTTGCAATTTTAATTATTTAAAACAAGTATAACAATATTAATATAATCTGACTGTACACATGTATAAAATTATTAAATATTTAGCTAGCAGGACCACCACGCTTACAATTTTATTAGAATTGAGTTTGTATTAATATGCCATTTATTGAAGTAGCCATGTTTAATACATTTTATGTTGTTATCAAGTAACTTCAACGTAAAGGTAATGGTCATTGTGTTTAACATTTCTCAAGTTCCATGTTTTTAGCTGTCCTCTTTGAAATATCTTCTTTTTTATGTTATAGGAAATACTAGTAACAGGTTCTTGTGTGTTAACATGTTTTTATGCTATCTTCACGCCCATGTCCCCGTAGCGGTAGGCAACGGTACAACCAGGACACCCACGACTAGCCGTAGACACTAAGTCCCACAATGTGATAGGTGGCAAGCCTATCGCCAACCGGGCACACATCCATTCCCGAGCAACATTTTTTTATTAGAAAATTGGAAAACCAAAATTTTCTTTCTCGACCCGGGAATCCAACTCGAGACCTCGTGTTGTCAAGTCCAACAACTGAACCGCTAGACCATAGAGGCGATACATAACATGTTTTTACTATAGGAAATGCTAGTTCAAAATTATTATAGAAAGCAAACAAGTAGACTTTCCAATGGAAAGAAATCCATGTCACTTATAGACACCGAAGTTGGTAATGGTGCGTTGCTAACTTGGTCACATTTATTGAACTTAATGCGTACATTTATCGCCTTTTTCACTTTCCAAATCAGAACAAGAAAATGACAAGCAATGACGTTATGACAATAGAAAAAAAGAAGGGGATAGTGGTTACTACCAATCATTAAAGTGGATGCAGATCATTACTACTAGTAAAATAATTCAGCAATGTAAATCACTATCACAATCCTTATGCTACCCAATACAATGAGCATATTTAAAAACAATATGCTCATTGCTATACTATGCTAACAATATGCTAAATACAAAACTCAAATGTATAACATTTCATAACTACTAATTAATAATAATATGTTTAACAGTCGTTCGCAGTTTCTTTTAAAATAACATATTTCATATTTACGGCAATTTTAATTAAACATCTCAAATTGCAATAATTTTAACCGCAACTTTAACTGCCTATAAGTGCCGCTTTGAACCGTTCTTAACTAGGGATGTTCTGTAGATACACATCGATATGTTTTGCAAAGTGACGATAAAAAAATATCGATGTTTTTTGATGCATCAAGCGTTAATTTTTAAAAGGAAAAGAAAAAATCGTACTTTTGGGGTATGTGTAAACATTTGTAGCAGGTTCTTACAGACTTTTTTTCTTCTTGCTCTTTTATATTAGCAGCGTATCGCAACTATTTTTTAATATCATAACATAACGAATAACCTAGAGGCGATACTTGTTTTAAATGACAACCTTCGTCTGTGAACAAAAAAGAGTTAGTGGTGCGTTGATATCTTACGGCCAGTATCTTAAACGACGTTTGCAAATAAAAGAGTAGCCCTTACCTTACAGTACGGAACACGTAATTCACGAGCATGAACACTATGGCGATAAGAATTAGGATTAGTATGGTACCAAACATTTTTAGAAATTGATAGAGTGGTGAACATATTATCGATATATGTATCGATGAGTGAACAGCCCTCTCAACTAGTTAAGTTGGTTTCTGTTTATTTTAATACTAAGATACCGAGCTTCCCCGGTCAAAATGACTGTTCTGTGGCTCATAGCTATAATTACGACTAGAAATGCCATCGGGTATTTGGGTAAGTGGAAGAAACGTATTATTTCTGTGGTTTTAGAAGATTGTCCTTGGAATTACTACAGTCCAATAACATGACACCTGTGTAGTTAATGCTTCTTTCTCTAGGTTTTTGAAGTAAAAACTTTTTTAGCGGCGTTTTTTTGGAATGGGTAAAAACTTCTAATTTCGCGTCAGATCGTTAGAACGTAAGACGGCACACTGGGCATGCGCGAACAAGACGGCGGCGCAGGTCGCTTGAGCGAGATCTAAAATAAAACGTAGATTCATTGCTGTTTTTGTACTGCTTACATATTTCCGAACAGTATAGGATTCGCAATGGATAATACCAGTACGAGTGAAAAACAATCGCATAAACTAGTGCGATTCGGCCTCTCGCGTTGTTCTGCAGTATTAAATACACTTCTGCGAGCACTCCCGGAGTGCAATCCGTCTTTTTTATTTTATTTTCATTTGACAGATTTTTTGTATGATGCTTTTGTATACAAAAAGTGCTATTTAGGTGAATATTTATTTAATGGCATAAAGATGTGACAACCCCATTGCTTTATATTTTTTATTTTACTGACGCAGTTGAGTCCGTTCCTTGACTCTAGTCTTACTGTTCTAGCCGTCAAAATATCTATGCTTATTATTGTCGTGTTCCGGTTTGTGTAGTAGGATAACTAGTAAGTTTAGAATTATCATGGCAACGTATTAGGAAACGATGCGTAAATAAGCCTGTTCACTTACTCTTATACTTAAAATTCCAATCTTTAAAGCTGAGAAGATTTCACCTTAGCTGTCTTATTAACAAACAAGGAGTGATGGACACCTAGGTTCAACCCGGTATTATAGTCTTTATCAGAGTGTATTACAACCTATAACATCAATATAATATAATACACAATGGTGGTGATTTTAATGTGAACATACTAAACAAATTTTAGACGCATGCTATCTTTTTTAAATAAAACAAAAACAAAAGAGATGAAAATAGACACGTCAGATTAGTTCGGACATGTCAAATTATGATGTTTTTAACAACGTTTTCAACGTCTGTGGAAATGTCGTATGCTGACTAATCTAACAGCGCTAAAAGTGTTTTGTCTCTTCCTGGTAATTTAACAAAATTACCACCAATGTAATATAGACTATAATATCAACTAATTTTTTTTCTACTTTAGTCCACGATTATAAATAAGATGGTAGACGATGACGAATTTGTCTGCTTTTTCAACTGTCTACACTATAAAATATAGTACCAGATATAATGACGGCCATGTAAAACCTATAAAATAACCTTTAGTATAACTAGCTCGTATAATATTAGTATGGATTTCCGTAGCATCTCAATTACAGTATTACGTATATTAATACGGTATTATATTTCTTGATCTCGATATTCCATTAAAACAGCATCAGCTGTTAGCTTCTTTAATGTCTACCAGAAATATATGTTAATTCAAGCTGTTTCCTAGGTCAGTGGATTTCAAACTTTTCAACACGAGTGATTTTAATTATAGCTGTGGTCGACGGTCGAGTTTTGACTAATCCCAATTGATATTGTCCTGAAAGGAAATTTTTATTAGTGTCGAATAAATTACAATTGTGACATTTATTCATTAATCAGTTTGATGACCCTAGAAAGTTGTCAACTCAGGACAGAGGCGGCACACGGTCTGGCTGCTTCAAATCGCTGTTTTGTGACTTCTCAGTTCTATGCATTGGTGGTGTTTCTACTGTGTAAAAACTAAACTTATTTTTAATGCATGCTATCTTTTTCAAATGGAACAAAATCAAAAGAAATGGAAAATTTAAGATACGTCACAATTTGACATGTTCGGACTTTTTTGTTACATTTTTCATTAACTTAACATAGATTAAAAGTCTACTGAAATATCGTTTACAGACTAATCTAATAGCACTAAAAGCATTTTGTCTCTTTCTGTAACTGCTTTTATCAGGTAGGTAACTCCCTCATATACAAAGCGCAAATTCGGCCTCATATGGAGTACTGTTTTCAATTATGGGCAGGGGCTCCACAGTACCAGCTCCTGCCGTTTGACTGCATTCAACGTAGAGCAATTTAAATTGTCAATGACTGGGCATTTACCAATCGGCTTGATTTCTTGGCGCTACGTAGAAATGTTGGGTCTATCACGGGGAAATGTTCTGAGGAGTTGTTTGGTTTGGACTTCGCGACAGAGTTTGAGGTTTCATGCCCATCATCTTAATGCGTGGCGATCTAAAACTGTGCGATTCCGAAGTCATTTGTTACCTCGCACAACACCTTTGTGTAATCGGTTACCGACGGCGGTATTCCCAAACAATTATGACTTGAAGGTTTACAAGAAAAGAGCGTACTCATTCCTTAAAGGTCGGCAACGCATCTGCGATACTCCTGGTGTTGTGGATGTCCGTGAGCGGCGGTGACCACTGTCCATCAGATGACCCACTTGCTGGTTTGCTTACTCTTGTATAAAAAAACCTCACATCGTAAGTCATGGTTCACACTTTGAAAACCACTGTCTTTAACAGTAGGACCTCCCCACATAGTTGTTACTCAAGTAATCATAATAACAACTAAAGTAAGTTTATGATCGATATCTTTGTTGCGTTTGACTTAAGACCAGTTTACAACATTATTCCTTGTCAGTCTAAGGTAGAGAGGAAGCAATGTGTGGCCTGAATTGGGACCACAGATTTACTTCTTCCTGCCTCTATAACGTAAGTTCCATTGCCATGTTCCAGTTTGGTAGGTTAGATTTCAGCATTTCTTTTTCTATATAATATGACGATGATAAGAGTACGATATTGTACCTACGTTTGATGTTCAATTTTTGGTAACTCTTGTCTATAGGCGAAATATACTTAAGTATTTTTGTCATCAGTCAATTTGTGAGCTGGTTTACCATTATTAAGATAAAATACTATGTATGCACTCGTATCTGTTAATAGTTATGTAATTTATATTGAGTAATGTACATTTCTAAACTTTTGATATAAGAAATTTCAGTTCTGAATACCTACTACCTAATTGTATTTTTATCATACATACATACATATCTTCACGCTAAGTCCCTGACGGAGTAGGTAGAGGGTATCGAATGCCAAACCTCACGGTTCTGACAAACCTGCCTTGCTTCCTCCACATACATTATCCTTTTCATACAAACTTATTAACCATCGTAATCAAATATAATTTTGTCGATAAATTTAAAGTCTACATATTTTTTTTTAAATGACCACTCGTAATGTTTTGAGATTTTGTCACCGAATCATATAAATTTCATAATTATCTAAATCATAGCAATATAGCAGTACCTGAGATATAACAATATGTACCTAATAATAAAAATATCCTTAGACAAAGTACATAAATCGATCTAACCCCATAATCGGTCGAACCCGAGGCTCGAAGTTGCTCGGTGAACTTAGGCGTATACGCTACCTACTAGACCCACGCGACGGGCAGTAGCAAACAAACTTAATTTCGCCTAAATAATATTAAAATATCAGTTTTTTTATAAGAAACACTACTGATTTTACACGTGCATCGCTATCATGTGACCAAAATTTCTTTCGGTCTTTTATCTCGATAAGCTCCTGCACAGCTCTACCACTTAGCAAAACAGTAAAAACCTGGTACAAAACACAGAATTAATTAAAAAAAATACATACAGACGAACTCTTTTTTCATTTTGGTTAACATATTTATTAATAACCTTATCAAGTTAACTGGCACGCGACGATAAAGGAACTTTGACGAAACACGACGTATTATGAAACGGCAAAGAGACAACTTCATCATAAAGTTGGACATAATACGCGACAGAAATATTATGTACAAGTTTTTGTTATGATATTCAAGGTAATACGAGGTTTCATGTTGGCAGATAAAATCAGTAGAGTCATTACGAATTTACTTCAGTCTCATCTCATTGGCCACAACTATGTTAACAAATATAGTTTTTCAAATTGTAAAACAATAAATAAAATTCATTTTTGTTACTTTTGGCATTTTTGTTGTTTTTTTATATGAGAAGACAGTGAACAAGCTCATGGCTCCTCTAATGGTAAGAAATATCGTGGCCTATGAAAACTATAGATAATAAAGGTGCGTCACTGTCCTGTCGCCGGGTTGTGAGGCTTATTGTGTTAGTCTACCGGCTACCCTATCCTCCGGGACAGAACACGACGATGTCGTTATGGCAACAGGAATAGGTAAGGCGGTGGATCCCTACCCGGGCAAGTGCTGCACAGCACTCTACCCCCAGTGGTCTTGATGGCAGCGACCTATCAAACCTATGCTCGCCTCTTACGAACTGCCTGGTGGGAAAGGCAGATGATCTATTCTACACAGAGGACCCGGATCAACACGGGGGAGGACGCTGTCTTGTCTGGTCCTTATTGTAATTATAGATTGTACGCCATACTAGCAGCTCGTCCCGGCTTCGCATGGGTGGACATACGTATTTCTAATTTTTCCTAGTAGTAATGTATTTGATGTTTATCAGGGATAATATTCTAATGGCAATGAAGCATAGTAGTACCGTAGTTCTAGAGGCTATGCCATAGAAACAAAAAATCATACTATATTTCCTGTTTTTAACATTTACCAGCCGAACCGGCGAACTTTGTACCGCCTGACAGCTGGAAGTAACAGTTATGTTAATTTTAGCACATGTCCCGTGGTTAAGATAAACCTACTCCGGACAATAACTAAGACAGTACAAAAATAATTATCAAAATTGGTTTGATGTTGTTGCTTATGAATTACAGCTATAGGAAAAACCTTGTGCACTGCTTGACTAATTGGACTTATAAATAAAATATAACAGAATGTACGTTTCTTTCATAAATAACAACGTTATGATTACTGTGTATGCACGCAAAAGTTATAAAATGCGAACTTATCGTGAACAGAACTGGCATGTGGCACAGTGGAAAATTTGGGTCCGTATATGATCAAAAATCTGTAACTTCAAGGTTTTTCATCGTATTGTATTGGGATTTGGCACATGTATGCAATAATATGCAAAGATTTTAAAAATAATCAATTTTTATATTTTTTTTCAATTTATACATATTTATTTTAGGTGAAAAAAATGAAAAGGGAAAAAAAGTGATACGAGTAGTTATATGGTTATTTTTTATAAATAAGTAACTACTGATATGAGTAAAATTAAGAAAACTTAAACAAGTACTTGTCATACTAGCGTTATGATATATTTATATTATATTATTTTATTATAAAATACATCTCCTCTGTGGTCTAGCGATCCGGATATTGGACTTGACTGCATGAGGTCCCAGGTTCGAATCCCGGGTCGGCCAACAAAAATTTTATTAGAAAATTGGAAAAATCCAATTTTGTAATAAAATAAAAAAAATGTTAGTCGGGATTGGAAATGTACCCGGTTGGCGATAGGCTTGCCACCTATCACATTGTGGGACTTAGTGTCTTCAGCTAGTCGTGGGTGCCTTGGTTGTACCTCTGCCTACCTCTTCGGGGATATGGGCGTGAAGATACTTTTTATAAAATACATAAAATTATAAAATCGTATAGTACCTATCTATACCTCACACCAAACTAATTGATCTCAGATTAGACAAATCTTATATCATTGGTTTTATATAACTCGATTTTAATTACTTATAATGTTATATTTAATTGTTATTATCCTCGCTTTTCCTAACTAAAATTACTTCCGGTGTAAATGTAGGATCACCTTCAGGTACCACCATCAAAAGACTTAGTGCCTCTTTATCAAGATCCTTCACATTTATCACATAAGGCTTTCTTAAACTTGAAATGTATGGATCTGAAGCGTTTTAAATACGTATTTATTTGTAGCTATACGGGAACATTTTCTGTCATGGTGCAGGCGCATATTTCTGTAGCCTTCATTACGCGACTCTGGTGCATTTTCCGACAGTTGCCCAATAGGAAGAACAGAAAAATTACATATTCGAGAAAACTTTTTTCTTTTCGCTTTCAGAGCTTCTTAGCTCTTCAACAAGATGAGCCTCTGCATACTCACCTAAGGCCCGCAGTCCTTGCAAAAATGCGTTACAAATGTGTTCAAACCCATATTCTTCAAGTAAAAGAGTGTTTTTCCTTTTCTTTGTTGATTCTGAGGAGTCTCCATAAGCAATGCACGGTCTTCCTCGATCACCAGAAGTTGATGGCAGTGAACGTGCTTCAGATTTCGAAAGCTGTACTGAATGAATATCCTGACTCTAGCCAGCTTGTATTATTCCGAATAAATTTGTCCTTTTTCCGTGATGTTTGAGCCCAGTGCTTATTCAAAGAAGGCAGAATATGTCTTTGAATGTCACCAATTACAAAACACAAGTTGTTTTCAGAAACATTTAATGTTTGTTGTAGAACTATGGACAACGATTCCAACGGTAGTTTACGGTAGACAGTTCAAAATTTAATTATAGTTTTTAAATGTTTTGGTAATAAACTAGTTATAAATATAAATAATTGGCTTCAAAGTTAAAGCACATTTAATTAAATATTATTTTTTACAAAAGTTAAAATATTTGCACACCAAAATATGGTAGAATATGTTGATATGCTTAAATATTTTTGTAACATCTCATTTACACACATATTCCGCAAATAAATAATTTTCTTTCTTTCTTTCAAGGTTCTGCCACGCTCGATATAGAAAATGATGAAGTCGCCCTTAGTACAGTTGAAAGTTGACATTTTAATGGAAATAACCAATTTAAATAAGTGTCACTTAATATGACATACACGCCGAAGTGTGCAATTTTAAGATATTTGCTTCCCCTTATATACTGGTTTTTTAGATATGAAATACGTAATTAGGTATATCAATGTTTTGCATATTTACTCACGCAGGACGAGTGCAAAATAGATGGTAAGGAATTGCTATCAAAATATTGTGGTTAATATGTTTTTTGTAAACTATGTCAGCAGTAACCGAAAAAGATACCGAATTATCTACTCCGACGTCTTTCACATTTTTTCCTATAACTTCCAGGGTCGCAAACATCCGCAGCTAATTTCTTAAATTTTTCATTTATGAATAGTTAG
Organism: Calephelis virginiensis; assembly: GCA_002245475.1. NCBI lineage: Eukaryota > Metazoa > Arthropoda > Insecta > Lepidoptera > Riodinidae > Calephelis > Calephelis virginiensis. The sequence goes on along the minus strand of NJDC01005752.1, from coordinate 56,934 downwards.
GCTAACAAATAACACATAAAGTTGCGCGTGGGGGTACGTGGGGACTTCGACGAAAAAAAGTATTTAAAAAATATAACACACATACATATTAAAAAAAAAGTTAATAATAGCTCATTATTAAGAACATAAAATATTCTTTTTTAAAAATGTATAAAACCGCATGCATGTGTTAAATACTTTTTTCACAATATTTATTTGAATTATGTGTATGCAAACATTTGAATGAGCCATCCGCTACTTCAACTGACTTCAACCTAAGAAAATTAAAAATCATGCAGTTCTAGTACAAAAAAAGTCTTACTAGGATTATTTGGTTATTAGAGTATCGAATGCAATAAATATGTCATTCAAATTGTGATATTTTTAAAAACCATTTATGATATGCTCTAGTTCTACTATTTTCCACAGGCGTGGGTAGCCTTTTTCCAAAAGAAAAAAAGGAGATAATGCTTTTCTTACTCCTTATTTCAACGGTTTGTCGAAAAATTATTTAAAATTAAAGAACTAGCCTGTATAGCTTTCTCCTTATCCTATATGTTTATCTTAAAGGTAACCACGACTAGCCGAAGATACTAAGTCCCACAATGTGACAGGTGGCAAGCCTATCGCCAACCGGGGGCATATCCAATCCAATCCATTTTTTTAGAAAATTGGGAAAACCTTTTTTTTTGTGTTGCCTGACCCGGGTATTGAACCCGGGACCTCATGCAGTCCAACAACTTAACCGCTAGGCCACGGAGGCAATAATTTGTATGTATAATGTACATGAAATGAAATGAAGATCAACATCATCCTTAAATGTAAAGAGAATACTCTGGTAAGTTATATACTTACACTCCTGTTGTTCGACTTTAAGAATCACGTGACAAACATAGATAGGTATAATGTAAAGGATTTTCTTTCAAAACCGACTATACCTACTTGGCTGAAAATTGTTGAGAAGGTAGCTTAAAACCAGGATAAGGACATAGGATACTTTTTATTCCGTTCACAATATTTTAATTTTTACCATACAAACTGAATGGGTGGAAGGAAGTTCGACACGCCTAGTTGGTTATGTATAAACATAATCTTTAGTCCAAAGAGATAATTAAAAAGAGGGATGTTACACATGATTGTGTGTTTGTGTCTGTGGATTTATTACTATAGAACGGATAGTCGGATTTCGATGCAGTTTTTTCGTTTGAAAACTGACATGATTGAATCTCAATTTCAATCTCAATCATGTCAGCTACATTACATACATGTTTAATCAGGGGTTATTGAAAAAAAAGTTTATTTTTTTTTTCAATAACCCTTATTTTTTTTTCTATCTTCTTATTTAGGTTATTATCTTCACGCCCATATACCCGAAAAAGTAGGCACAGGAACAACCAGGACATCCATGACCAGCCGAAGAAACTAAGTCTCACAATGTGATAGGTACAAATCTATGCTGGTGGACTGCTGACGACAGAAATAGTATATTATTAGATTATATAATACAGATTTTTAATTTTGATATCCTACATCAGGTTGGCAATACACTATTTTTTATGTCTATTCGCGACATATAGCAGGAAATCCCTCTGTTTATTTATCTCCAATTCATACATATTACGTACAAATCTCTGCCTACCACACATTTTCTAAAGCGTAACGATATTTAAAACCAACAACTCTTCTGAAATACAACATTGTATTCAAATTGTGCTACAGCAAGCCTAACAGTACTAAGTGTCATCGTCGTAATGTTTACTATATAAAATACATATATTATGCTAATGTATGTCTGTTTGAGTTTACTTGCGCAGTAACTGACACGTAATTATGTTTGGATTCGATATTTATTCAAATGAATATGTAATTGGTATAAATTGTGTTTAAAATATGTGCTGGTATTACTTAAATAATTTAACACTTAATGTTGTTTGTGGTTTTGCCCGTTTATTTTTTAGCCCCCAATGGAAAAAGTATGAAGTTATAAGTTTGACCTGTCTGAGTGTGTATGTCTGTTTGTGGAATCATAACTCCAAAATGCGATGCGATTTTTTTATTTGAAAGCTAATCAAAATATTTCTTAGATACATTACAGATAGATTAAGTCGGTGGTGCCTGGCAGGAAGGCAGATGGTCTATTCTGCAAAGGAACCCGAACCAACACGGGGAAAATATCTTCACCGTAGTATTAGCTGCTAAATTTTGTTGTTGCAGATGTTTAAGAGCTGTGGCTTCTATCAGGTAGCCTACTCACTCGTACTCCTCCATAAATTACCACTTCAAGAACATAATGAAAAGCCAAAAGATATAGTTGCGCGTGCGCAGCAGTAAACTATAAAATATGTTGTCAGTTTAATCACGTTTTCTAAAAGCTTATATTTGAGCTTGTCAAAAGCTTGAGTCACCAGACATTAAGCTTTCTACGTTGTTTTAAAGCGTAATATATCATTCTTACATAACATCAAAGCTAACATAAACGTTTGAGGTCAAAGCTTTACTCATATATTTTTTATCGTCGCCAGAACCGCTTTTATGGACATTGTGAATTAAATACTTTCTATTTCTATGGTAATATAAGATAAACGACCTCACTGATTTCCTGACGGTAAAAAATATATTTCGCCTACAGATGACAAGATTATCAATATAGATATTGGTGGTAGTTTTGTTACGCATTCACTAAACTAATTTTAAGTTATCCCTGTCTTCTTTCAACTAAAGTAACAGAAGGAGACAGAACACTTTTAGTGCTGTCAAATTAGACCGTACACGTCATTTCTACAGACGTTTAATCTGTTACTCGGACAACGTTGATTAAAAACATCACGATTAGACATGTCCCCACTAATTTGACACGTCTAAACTGTTCCATCTCTTTTGTTTTTGTTTCATTTGAGAAAGATAGCATGCATCTAAA
>NJDC01005752.1:16280-33255 GCA_002245475.1 Calephelis virginiensis | reverse complement strand
GACCATCTTTCGTCAGGTAGCTCGTAAATGGTGAGCATAGGCTTACCGTCACTAGCACCGTGGAAGAGTTTCGCAGCGACTGGCCCGGATTGTTACCACCGCCTTACCTATTTCTGCCTCCATAAAGTGCTTGTCATTGACGTGTTCCGGTTCAGAGGATAAGGTAGCTAGTAAACTTACTTTTGCTCGAGGCCTAACATCCCGACCTAAGGTAGACAAAGCACCATTGTGTCTCTAGGCGGTGTGAATTACATACCATCAGGAAGTCTGCTTGTTTGCCTTCCGATATCATAAAAAACGTCAGGCACAGGCAAATAGTCTACTCAGGAAAATAACGGGAAAAGACTTCTTTTCGGGAAAGACGGGAAAAGAAACGGGAAGAAACTCTAATCGTATAGTAGATTCTTAAAACCCCTATTTTAGGCAAATAATGTTGAAGAAGCTAACAACCGCTTGTAGACGCTTAGCGAACCTAAGTGATATTACGTACCACGTGCCGCGGGCAACATTTAGTATATTATTATGTTATCAGTCATACTTTCACATTAACAAACAAAACAATGATGAGTCAGTCAGGCCACGTGCACGTACTATGTACATACTATATACATACTAAGTCGATATTAAACAGTCTGTTAAGATATATTAATGTAATTTTAATTTTAAAAGACCATTTGCTCAATGTACTGGTAATTTTCAAAGCCATATTTTGGCTGGAGTGATCTTCAACATGCGTAGTTTAGTATCTTTAAAAGGTATTTTACATTGTTAATACTGTTTTGGCAATGGTGCATATGGTATTCCGTATTAATATTTGAAAGTTTAAATTTGAAAATTCGTGAAAGTGATTAAGGATTTGGATATTTGGATTATTTTGTCACAATTATAAATAGTTACTATAAATACCTATTTTTCCAAAACACGCAATGACTAGTGTTGACAATAACAAGGGTTAAATGGAACTCCACAGAGGGGTGATGATGAAATGACTCCTTAAAAAGCGAAACAGGTTGATTCATAAAATTATTAATTAAAATCTGTTGGTGGAAAGATACAGCTAAGTTAATATGAAATTTAGTAATGAATATTCCAATCCTCTTTACTTTAATATAATCACTATACTCATTACTCATTCTTTAACAGTTTTACTATACATCTTTCTTTGTTTAAGGGACAACAAACAACTACACTTATAACTTACACAATATACGTTATAGTAGTGGTCGCCCATTGGTCGAAATTCGGCCATAATACATTTTATTATCTTGTTGATAAGAACGCCATCTTCATTTCTCAAGACCAACTACTTCGTTTCCAAACTTTTTAGTGCGCCATCTGTGATCTTTTTTCGTTATCATCAATATATTTGTTTGTGTGTGTGTCAAGTAGTTTGGGTAATGTTTTATTTATTGATTTAATGTATTTTATAAGCATTATTATTGAAAAATATTAGCGTTCTGCACTTCTCCTACACAAAACTATAAGTGTGCCAAATTTTATGCTCCTGCCTCCGCGCAATTTTCGTAAAAAGGGGTTCAAAGTTTTGGCATCACGTATTAATATATAGATAACTTACACAATTTACATTATATAATAACTCATTATTGACTTTAAGTTTAATCAGCCCTGTTGTCCACAAGTTAATTAATTTACGATGCAGATTTAACATTGAAATATAATGTAAAACATACGTAGTACTAATTAGTAGTAATTAAAATAAATTATGTGCTACGGCTATATTCGTCAAGCTTCGGAAATCCGAATGTGTTTCAAATATATCTATATAGTGTTGTCATTACACATAATCATATCGCATAAATCTATATTAGGTCACCCGATTTAAAAATAAAAGTGTAAAGTGTAAAAAGTGTAAAGCCGAAGCGCATAATTTAATTAGGTAGAAAAGAAAAGAAAAGAAAAGAAAAAATATTTATTTGCGGAAAATGAGTGTTACAAAGATGTTACAAAATTATTTAAGCGTTCCTACATATTCTACCAACTTGTGGTGTGCAAATATTTTAATATGTTTTTAATTATTTATTCACGATTTACTATTTACACTGTTTTTTGTTTGTTTTGAGATTACATGATTATTTATTAATACACACAATTTTTAGAATGTAAATTAATTTATCCCTATCTACCGTAAACTACCGTACCGTACCGTAAACTACAGGTAGTAGTTTTGTAGATAGGTAAGTGAGAAAACTTGTAATGTTACCAATTTCACAAGGCGCTAATACTATCATAGTCCCGTTAAAGCTATTGTTGATCGATTTTGGAAGATGTTAACTATTTGGCAAGTAGACCGTGATTTTATGAAGTACTGTGTCACTTTTACACTTCTTTGATAGAAAATAACGTAGTTCACAAGTTACTTTACAACTGGGATGACTGTTTTCTCATAGAAATCAACATTATATTTCTATGACACAGTAACCTATACACATTTATTTCTACTAGTGGTCACCCATTGGTCGAAATTTGACCATAATAAATTTTAATGTCTTGTTGATAAGAACGCCATCTTTATTTCTCAAGACCAACTACTTTCTTTTCAAACTTTTAAGTGCGCCATCTGTGATCTTTTATCGTTATCATCAGTATATTTGTTTGTGTATGTCAAATGCATGGTAGTGTGGGTAATGTTTTATTTATTGTTTTAATATAATTTATAAGCATTATTATTGAAAAATATTAGCGTTGTGCACTTCTCCTATACATAAACTATAATTGTGCCAAATTTAATACTCCTCCGCGCAATTCCCGTAAAAAGGGGTCCAAAGTTACGCATCACGTATTAATATATAGATTTCTTAATCGACCAACGAGACAGTAAGTCAGTTTGTACTCATTTATTTTGGTTAGATGTCAATATGACTGAACCTATTATAATGAACGTTAAAACAGAAATAGATCTCAGACATGGATATCACCACTTTTTATTCCTATATCTCGCCGGACTCCTGTGAATAAGCTAGACAATGTCAATAAGTGGATAAATCCAAGAGCTTGTCCGCAAAAGATGTCATATAAAACAGTTACCAAATACTTTTCCCAGTGTGGCTTAACCGGTTGGCGATAGGCTTGCCATCTATCACATTGTGGGACTTAGTGTCTTCGGCTAGTCGTGGGTGTGCCTCTGCCTACCTTTTCGAGGATATGGGCGTGAAGATACTTACTTACTTTACTTACCAAATACTTTTCAAGTATTCATATTACAAGTGAAGTCAAAAACAGAAACCAGTCATACAAAACCCATAAAATAGGAACATAGAAACTTACATGACTGTTTTATTGTAAAGAAAAATAATTACCATTGTAACTGTAAAGATATCGTAAAAATATAAGGTGCCAGTCGGGAGCCATATTTCGAGTATTGAACTCTTAAAACAAATTGTAATGTTCGTGAACCAACCTTTATAGCCTTTTGAAAGGCAATATCTTAACGCTATATTTTTTGTTAAAAAAAAGAGAGAGTTACCTCCCTGGTCTAGTGGACCGGTGTTGGCGTTGACTACATAAAGGCCCTTGTTTGATTCTGAGTAAGACAAATCAAAAATGTGTTTTCAAGTTTCTAGTGATGGCAACTTTCTTCGGCTAGTCGTTGATGACTGGTTGTGCCTCTGTCTATCTCCTCGGGGATATGGTTGTAAAGATACTACTGCTAGTAAAAAAAAAACGTTTCCCATGATTGGACCAGTGCCTGGTTGGCGATAGGTTTGCGACCAATGACATTGCGGGACTAAGTATCTTCGGCTAATTGCAGATGCACTATTTGTATATCTTCCTACCACTTCTGAATATACTTACTTACTTACTTTTATGGAAAGAGAGAAATAGATGGGTTGAAGATGAATGCGATGACTTTTCCGGATTTTTAGCACCGCCTTTCCTATTTCTTCTGTCATTATGTCAGTAAGTATGATATCGGCTAAATTAATTAACAATAGGCTAAGTAATTAACAAGAGGCATAGATCCTTGTTTCAGGTTGGGAAAACTTCATTAACAGATTTGGTGACTACTACTACTAAAACTGCTAGCGTCTTTGTCGTTTTAGCTGCAAAAAAAACACGTAAACATCAAAATTTAAATCTTTATTACTTATTTCTTTTATTACTTTATAGATTTTATTACTTAATGTATTTATTTTTTATGTATTTTGGTCCATTATAAATTCTATTCTATATATCTTATTTACATGTAAATGATGAGTTGTGTCTAATATATTGAGGTGTACATGGAAAAATGTTTGGGGTATGTACTAGAAACATGAGCAACTAAATTTATAATAGTCTGGTGTTTACTCTCTTAAAACAATATTAATTCCCATGTTGCCGAATGTCCACCGACGTTTTAAACATTCTTGTTGTATTTTGTCCTAAAATAATATTTTGCTAGAGATAGTACAATAGACACGAATAGTAATGAATATCCAACCAATCACACAAACTGAATCTGACTCAAAAGAAAACTAATTGTATGCCTGTAATAAGGGTGTTAGACAATGATACTAGTACAGAAATACTTAAATAAATACCTGAATTAATAAATGTAGTAATTACAACCATATCTAGAAATGACAAAATCTCACAAATATGTGCCCCAGCCGGGAATCGAACCCAACCGATGGGTTGGTGGATAGTATTAGACGTGTACACTCAACCTTCGACTAACGGGGGTTCAAATAATAACGCTTTGAGGTGTAACTTTTTAAACTAGCTCAGCTTGACGTAACTATCCTTTCTTCTATACAAAGATCTTGAATACTCCCAAATCAATCTTTTCATCCCTGTCTCTGGTTGGAAAGGCCCGATTATCACCTTCCGTGTTTACATAGGATATCTATTTTGTATCATCAGATCAGTTTCCCCTCTTTATTTTCCTATAGAACAACTATTCTCTGTGGTCTAGCGGCCAGGCACCTGACTTGATTTCGTGAGGCCCCTGGATAGATCCTAGAGTTAGCCAGCAAAATAAATTAAAAATGTGCGTATTTCCAATTTCCTAATAATAATAAAATTGCTACTGACCGGTTGGCTATAAGCTTGACATAGTATCTTCGGCTAGTTGTGGACGCCCCGGTTGCATTTCACTTTGGGGATATGGGCGTGAAGATACTGAGACCAAAAAGTATAGGTTTTGATTGCTTACGCTACAGAATCCTCCACAAACATAAGCTGCACGCTTGACCGTTTTTTTTATCCATGAGACCTTCCATAAATTGTTGACGTTTTAAATGCTAATAGTAAGGAAGCGTGCGATGCTAAATGTGTAGTAACTCCAGCGTTGTGGGGACCCATTGCATTTTGTCGATTAAATAGTAGAGAGTAAAAGACGTCATCTAATGTGTTTTTTTTAGCGGTGCGTTAAGTGTCTACGAGAAGCTAACAATTCCAGTCACTTGGTTATAGCCGAACTCATCTGATATTAAGAATATGTATGCCTAAAGTATCTCCGATGACAGAAATATCTCAATCAGACAGCTTGCCCTAATGGACAATTAACATATGTGACTTGGTTTTTGAAAATTTCTGATCCTCCTAATCCCGTACGAGTTGTTCAAATCATCAGAAAATTTAAACATGCACTTATTGGCACGCAATAAGCCCGTCGAACAATTAATTTGACGTGGTCGAGTATATTTCCAAGCCAAAAAAATTAGACCGACAACCTTACATGCGCGCCTCTAATAGAGATTTGATACATTATGTAGGTGTTTAACAATGGTACAGAGTGTCTCCCATATCTTAATCTGACGCGCCTGAGTTACTCCAAAAATCCCCACTCGGGCTCCCCTACTATAATCTTAATTTGTTCGATTCCTATAAACGACCAAAATAAAAGAAATGCATCTCGTTTGACGGGAATATTCATTTGAATGTCAATATTTATATATAATTAGCATAAATTGGTAATAAATTACTGAGAATGTCTCGTTGGTTGAGGTGTCGTGTATATTTGTGATGAACTCCATAATATTATAATTTTAGTTTATTAATTATTATTTATCGCCTCTGTGGTCTAGCGGTCCGGGTGTTGGACATGCTGCATGAGGTCCCGGGTTCGAATCCCGGGTCGGCCAACACAAAGAAAATTGGATTTTTCCAATTTTCTAATGAAAAAATGTTGATCGGGATTGGAAATGTGCCCGGTTGGCAATAGGCTTGCCACCTATCACATTGTGGGACTTAGTGTCTTCGGCTAGTCGTGGGTGCCTTGGTTGTACCTCTGCCTACCTTTTCGGGGATATGGGCGTAAAGATATTTTTTTTTTACTTTCTTAAATTATAAAATCGTTTTTATTAATGGAAAATTGAATCATTTATATCACTTTTATTTTATTATTATTATTAATTCAGCTCTCCCGTTGGATCCCGTTAACATTTTAACACGTGTTGGTCCGGGCTCCTTTGCAGAATAGGTGATCTGCCTTCCTGTGCCAGGCAGCTCGTAAAAGGCGAGCACAAACTTACCGTCATAAATACCATGACATCTGACTAGGTGGTAGAGTTTCGCAGCGACTCGCCCGGATTGGTACCACCGCCTTATCTATTCTGGCCCCGATAACGTCAGCGCTTGCCGTTGCCGTGTTCCGGTTTGGAGGGTAACATCCAAGCCTAAGGTTGGCGTGAATTCCTTACCACCAATAAATCCGTCTGCTTGTTTGCCTTCCAATATCATAAAAAACATGTCGCGAATAAATTACACCATGTCGTTCTTCGATGTAATGTAGCTCTAAAATAATATAAGCTACAAAGGGAAAGCAATTTGTATGCCTCAGAGTTTTAAAAATAAATGCGACTTCTTATTTAATTATTTGTGATTTCGTTTGAACCTTACATTAGCTCAAATTTATTTTCAATCCTCCATGACAAAAGAGTGGTGTTATAAGTTTGACGTATATACGAGTGTGTGTATTATTTTGAAAGGATGGATCAATTTCGAAGCAGTTTTTTTTTCTTTGAAAACTGTCGTGATATATTACCAATTAGGATGAGCGCATACTGTAGTCAAGATAGTTAGAAAACAAACAGAAACGTCTCATTAACTAAATTATATATTACCCACAAAAATTGCTGCAGTCTGGCTAATGATTACCGACTTCCTTTTGTATTTATCCAGTCTTAAGACTATTTTGTCGTTGATGTGCGAACTGGAAAAAGCACACCAATAGCATGGTGACCATTGTCAGACTTGTCTGTGGAATATTTGTGGGTTTTAGATAATTTTGTCTATGATATTCTAATTTAGTGCGGCTTCTTATCTTTGTAACGCAACAGTTTGACTTAAGGCTGTCGTAACTACAGTTAGACTGTCGTTACTCACGTATGCACTCAGCCTTACAATTATAAAAAAATACTTCGAACACTAAAACTCTTTTGTAATACAACTTTTAATAAAAGATGACGCTTAAATCAATTTAAGTTTATGTGTGTTATACTGTCAAATTTAATGACTTTTACCATTTTTTATTCGTTTTTGACTTTTTTACTTTTGACTTTTGACTTTATACTTTTACTCGTATTATAACTGGTTAATTGGTGTTAAGCTTGCTAAAATAATTTTGTATCATCGATTATCCTCCCAAATATACAGGAAAAAAGAAAAATAATCTTAAGCGAATTGTTTATGTGCATATGTTTTATTGGTGCTTAAATACAAATTGCATTCACCCACACGTAATCTGTTTGGGACTGTACCCTAATTTGAAATCATTGAAACTGTCAGTTTGGGGACTTAGCTTGTAATTATTGTTCAATATATTTTTTACGACGATATCTGTCAGATAAACAATGATATTTAAAGGTGACTTTATCTGACAAAGATAAATAATTATACATGTAGCTACACATATAACCAACATGCAAAAAACGGTGTTTTTAATATACAATCTACATATAAATACGTGATGCCAAAACTTTTTACCCCTTTTTACGCAAATTGCGCGGACGCAGGAGCATAAAATTTGGCACATTTACAGTTTATGTGTAGGAGAAGTTCAGAACGCTAATATTTTTCAATAATAATGCTTATAAAGTACATTAAATCAATAAATAAAACATTACCCACACTACCATGCATTTGACACACACAAACAAAAACAAAAGTAAACTTGACTTAAAAGAGGAAACATCTGGAACTTTATCCAAAGTCTCGAGATGACTTGATGAAAATAATCTTAAAATAAACCTTTCTAAGACAAAATTAGTAGAGTTTCAAGCACAGTATAGGGAAAATAAGAAGTTAGATATTTTTCTAAATAATATTAATATTGGGAATGTAGATTCTACTAACTTTCTAGGAATAAAAATTAATAAATTTTGTAATTGGAAATATCACATTGATTTTATTTGTGATAAACTTGATAGATTTGTGTATGTTTCGAGAAGAATAAGAGAAGTGGCAGGCTTAAACGCGTCTCTTTTAGCCTATCATGGATAATATGTTTCCTCAGTTCTACAATATGGCATCCCTATTTGGGGCAGTTCGGTAGATTTGATTAGAATCTTTAGAGTTAAAAAAAAGTGTATACAAGCCATATGTAGTGTTAATCAATTGCTTAAAAATTTTACCTTTACCTTGTTTATATATTTTGGCTGTATGTGTATTCGTAAAAAACACCATCATTTGTCTATAACAAATGCTGAAATTTTAGGAAGTCACATTTTAGAAATAGTGAGAAGTTGCATGTGCCTAGTCAAAAACTTAATATTTATAAAAAGAATGTGTACTGTATGTCAATTCGTATAAATAACAAAATTCCTGATAGTCTTAAATCACTGCCTTTAAAAAGGTTTCGAAAGAAGCTATTTGACTTGTTGTTAGATAAAGCCTACTATAGTGTAAACGATTTTTTTTGCAGAAAAGTTTAATAGATAATTATTTTTCCTAAAACTAATTTCATAGCAAATAATGTTAAGTTCTTGGTTGCTAAGAAGTTTGTTTCGCCGTTTTTTCTCCTGACTGGCTAGGCTTGGAAATGTTGGTAGCTTATGGTAGTTAGGGTTAAACCTAATTATATTTTAAAATTGTGTACAAATGTTTAAAACATAATATGTTATAAATCTTAACAATAAATTTCTATAATTTTAAAGATATTTGCACACCATAATGTGGTAGCATATGTTGGTATTAACGAATATCTTTTGTTACAGCTTTTAACACACATTTTCGGCAAATAAATGATTTCATTTTTCCAATAATTAAACTAGTTATAAATATAAATAATTGGCTTAAAAGTTAAAGTGTATGTAATTATTTTTTTTTATTAATATTAAAATATTTGCACACCAAAATATGGTATATGTTGATATACTTAAATATTTTTGTAACATCTCATTTACACACATATTCCGCAAATAAATAATTTTCTTTCTTTTCTTTCTTTCTTTAAACAAACATGTTGTTGATGAATATAAAAGATCACAGATGACGCACAAAAAAGTTTGGAAACAAAGTATGTAGTTGGTCTTGAGAAATGAAGATGGCGTTCTTATCAAAAAGATATTAAAATTTACTATGGTCGAATTTCGACCAACGGGCGACCACTAATACCTACAGTTTAATCTACAATACATTGTGACCGTTTTCCCTGCGTATTAAAGTTCTCCCGCGGGTACCATTTGAGGTATCGGGTTAGAATCCTAACTTTTAAGTTAAACCGCATAACATATATTTAAAAAGTTTGATAAAAATCGTTTGAATAATTTCGGAGTTTAAGTTCAGAACTATGAAAAACACACAACACACAATAATTGAGATATAATATTGTGGTTTTGTTTTGTTAGTTAAAAAAGCAATATAGTGAGAAATACGAAACACCAAAGATATTATTAGGGTGTTACTAAATTACTGTAATAGTAAGTTTACCTACTACCTTGCACTCCTAATCGGAACACGACTATAGGGGACATGGACGTGTAGATTGAATAAACACTCAAACCCGTATATACAGATATCACTGTTCGATACACAAATTTCTGCTCAATATGTCGATCTGAAATCAAACCTGAGCCACGCGATTGGTTGGTGGAGTTAGGCATGTACGCTTACCCCTCGGCTAACGAGGCGGCCAAAGCCAACACCAGACTTGTACACAATAGACGCGATCAGCAATTGTATGATAATGATCCTGGCAAAACTGGCAACGGGAATAGTCTAGGACCCGGAAAAGACGGGCCTTTTGTTAGGAAAGTACAAGTAAAAGTAAGTAAGTATCTTCACGTCCATATCCTCGAAGGGAAAAGCAGGGGCACAATCAGGGCACCCGCAACTAGCCGAAGACACAAAGTCCCACAATGTAATAGGTGGCAAGGCTGTCGCCAACTGTTCACATATCCAATCCCGGGCAACGTTTATTTTATTAGAAAATTGAAAATATACATTTCCTAACATTTTTTGTTGCCCGACTAGGGAATCGAACCTAGGACCGCATGAAGTCAAATCCGTCGCCGGACTACTAGACCACAAAGGCAATAAAAAAAGTACAAGTGTTATTTAAAAAATGTAAAAGTGAGGATAAACATACAAATTTCGTAGAAGTCGACCGATACCCACTTCCAGTTCTCAATTAGCTGTTATAAACTACCGGTGTACGACAACAAGTTACATAAAACATCTAGCGGCGGTCCTGGGTTCATAATTAAACGGTTCTTGCTAGACAAGCTTGTGATCCATTAGGCATAAAGCTGCTGATCGTAGGAAATGACTTTACAACTTATTAAGTATGTAGCGGCCAAGTAATATTAGACGCTAAATTACCGACCCAAGGCACACAAATTCAAGCAAATCCTACATCGCGATAGTGATTGTCAGCGCGGGTGCACATAAGTATATTACTTAGAAAGCTTCTCATTTCGAATACGTCCTAGGTAGTATCCCTTACCTATCTGAAAAGATATTCTCATATTCATTCCTTCGTGGCTATGGCCTAATATTATTACTATCGCCAGGTGTTCTCTGTATAGAAAAGACCATCTACATTCCTGCCAGGCAGCTCAAAAGATGCGAGTATAGGTTACATTTGTAATTTTGTTAAAATGCTGCGCAGCAACTAGGGTTGGACTATAACAGGTAAGTTTCGAAAATTGTTTTACCTGCTACTGTTCCTGTAGTGATTGTTAGCGCGGGTGCACATAAGTATACTACTTAGAAAGCTTCTCCTTAAGGCCCGGTAAAGTTATAAAAACCGCGAGGTTGGCAACACATACATACATATCTTCACGCCAAGTCCCTTACGGGGTAGGCACTAGTCACAGAGTATCGAGTGCCAGACCTCACGGTTCTGACAAACCTGTCTGGCTTCCTTCACATTCATTACCCTTTTCATACAAACACGCCGTTGTCGGAGATTTTTGACACTACTCTCGGATAATATCCGAATGATCTGACCGTAGAATGTCAACCTTGGTCTCCCAGGGTACCTACATCCATCCACATTCGCATTGTATATCTGCCTTATCAATCTTTCATCTGTCGTTCTTTCCACATGACCGAACCAGCGGAGCATGCCCTTTCGCATTTTAACACCAACACTTTCTTTCAAACCCACTCTTTCTCGGATCTCACTGTTACGAGCTAAAAGCTTCTTATTTCCAGTCGGATCCTAGAAAATATTCCCATATTCATTCCTTCGTGGCATCATCGCCTACTGTTATTATTATCGCCAGGTGTTCTCTGTGTATAATAGACCATCTGCATTCCTGCCAGGCAGTTCAAAAGTTGCGAGTGTAGGCTACATGTGTCATTTTGTTAAAATGCAGCAACTAGGGTTGGACTATAACAGGACAATTTCGAAAATTGTTCCACCTGTTACTGTTCCAGTTAAACAGTAGTTCCAAAACTAGTTCCATCGTTTCCGCTAGTTTAACAGACCTTGATATTTACACACAAAACACAGGTGGGACTGGAACTGTGGAACTTGTGTTCCTGTGAATCTTTTTTCTAGCATGTTCGCAATGAAGACCTGTCAAATATAGAATAAATATAAATTTTTGTACCATTTTAAAATTTTAATTTACTGTCTAAATAAAAAATGCTATGTATTATTTTTATTTTCGTGTATCATACATTTTCAAATACTGTGCGTTTGCCTGCCTAAATACTGTGCGTGGATCAGCTAAAGCTGTTCCGACCTGTGTATGTGACTGTTCCTTACTCCTAGCTGCAATATTACCGGCTGCCTTAAATATGACTCTGTCATGTTCTAGTCAGGAAGGTAGGGTAGCCGATAGACTTGCACAGTAGGCCTAATATACTGACCACAGGACAGAAACCCACCAGTACCGTCTATGGTGTCTATAGGCCACGGTTGTCTCTTGCCAAAAGGTTACCTGGTAGTGATCGCTCAAGCGATTAGAGCGCTTTTGTTTACCTTGAGGCTTGAATTGAATGTTACATTTACGAGTAAGTATCTAATTTTACAATTACTTATGTACAATAAGGTACACTCATTCATTTATCTCTTTCATTCATTCTTCTGTCAACAATTGTAAGTAAGTCATTGTGTAAATCACAATAATAAGTTATTTATCCCTAGTTACCGAAACCCAAATCAATTACAATCTACTATTTATCTTTTTGTAACACATGTTTACAAAAAGTTTAGAAGTCTAAGCTGTTACGATTAGATAAATCGTAGATTAAAATTGATTGGCGTTTCGGAAACTGGGTTTTAGTTACTTATACGGGAATAAGTACTTCGTACATAAAAATAAATATGATAACGTAATATTAAATAATACGAGATAAAAACATATTATGTGTCTATGTGAAATAAACGATATTATAACTCTAAAAGAAACCGCGTTAAGTTTTTCTTCACCGGTTGTGTTATTACATGAGTACATCGGAAATAATTGCATTAAATTAATAAAACATGTAATATATTAAAATGATTCCTGATTCCTGGTGATTGATTTTTTCTACAAAAGAGTTATGAAATTTCGACATGGTATTAAAATAAATGGAGTACATATACATGCAATATCGCGTTGAATAAACAAAAAGATCTAGAAAAAATACACATCTAGACCTAACCCCAACGTACGCAATATTATACATTTGTAATATGGGTTTACTCAACTATAATAATTCATAAAATTAAATAAATGTTTTTTTTATAAATTTAATCAATACTTAAACTCCAAAATATAACGCAAATATTCTCATCACACAAACATCACAAGTCATAACCACGTGAAACACTTGTATGTAAACTGATCATAGTAGAGTTAGACTCTACCTTCTCTAGAATTGAAACAGTAATATATAAACATCGTTATATCTAGACACTCGGCTACGTGTCAAGCCAAGTTAAAGCAATTGAACTCACTAGCCAGCGCGGATATTACACGACCCACTTAGTACCAATTTTGACCCTAATATTATTTAAAATCTCTTTAACATAAACACATAAAACTGAGTGTGTTTAATTATATCGTCATCTAGAAACGTAACGTCATCTAAAATCCTAAGTTTCATGACATCACCTCTAACGGTCACCAAGATATAAAGGTTAAAAAGTCGTAAATTTTGCCACTGACTGACTTAAGTAGCTAAACCTAACCTACTTCCAGATGACCTAAAAGGACGAAATTTAGAATCCAGCTCCATCCAGTAATTGTGTGTAAGCGTAGGAAAAGTATCTTCACGCCCACATTCCTAAAGAATTAGGCAGAGGCGCAACTAGTTCGACTAGCTGAAGGCACTACGTCCCACAAAGATAGGTGGCAAGCCTATCGTCAACCGGGAACATAAACAATCTCGTGCAACGTTAATTTTAATAGAAAATTGAAAATACTCATAATTATTTTTTAATGCTCGACCCTGAGATCGAACCCGGGACCTCTAAAAGTCAAGTCCGACGCCGGATCACTAACTAGACCACGGAGGCGATATATAGTTACTATCAGATTAAAATATATTTTATGTATCTTGAATACTTTTATAAAATGACTAATGTAATAAAAACTGGTCAATACAAATCTAACCTACTATACGAACTCACTTTTTTAAATAACAGCAATTGTTGTAGGTATCCAATAAAGCAAAGAAATAGAGTTTAATACTTGTTCATAATTTTATTTAGTTTCGATGAACACATATTCTGATTTTGCTTAAAAATTGGCACTCATTCAGATATCCATTTATTTTTGCTGTGAAGCTCACAGCCAAACATAATTTTTGTATTGAACTTGGCTCCCTCTTTTAACATTTATGTTTTTATTGGGATTTAAGCACACAGGAATCTTACCAAGTTTTAGATTTATACTAACTGAAATACCGAGCAATTATCGATCCTCACCATTTTGCATTAAAAAAAATAGTAGGATTCATGTGACGAATATTTGTATTTCTATATTTAGGTGTTAATTAGTTTTTATCCCTCAACTGAAAAAGAGATGTGTCAGAAGTTTGAGGTGTCTCTATGTTGTATATGTGTGCGAGTATGAGTATGTGTAAGTATATTTTTATGTGTGTGTATGTGATTTTTTTGTAATTTTAGGATTACTTATGGTATTTTTATCACATCAGTGTCTTCGTTTTTCACAAATATCTTAACCAAATAATAGACAACTATGGGATTAAATAAGTTCGTGAAATTTAATTTTATTTCTTTCTTTATGATTGATTTCACTATAAAAGATTCATTTATTTGCGTGTGATTTGTTTACTTGTTTTAGATTTATTTATTTGTTTGTGATCAATTTATTCGTTTTTATTGTCTAGCGGTCAGTTGTTGGACTTGACTGCATGAGGTCCCGGGTTCGAATCCCGGGTCGGGCAACAAAAGAAAATTGGGTTTTTCCAATTTCCTAATAAAAAAATGTTGCTCGGGATAGGATACGTGCTTGGCGATAGGCTTGCCACCTATCACATTGTGGGACTTAGTATCTTCGGATAGTCGTGGGTACCCTGGTTGTACCCCTGCCTACCTCTTCGGGGAAATGGGCGTGAAGATACTTTTTTTTTGTTTAAGCAGTCCCAACGAACTTCGTAATTTGTACCAGCACACCCATTCCATGTAAAGTATTTTTTATAACACATTTTTATGTGTTATAAAAGTTATTCTACTATTCAGAGGTACGACGTAGATAAGTATATAGGGTACTGCTTAAAACATATTTTTTTAATTTATTTCATTTGATTTGAATTTTTACTTCATTTATTTCCTGTGTATCTACATATGTAACTAGCCAACCCGGTGATCTCGATTATACCACCTGATGTCTGTGATGTTTTTTCTTATTTTACTTGCAACTTTTCTAGTATTTCTTTTTATAAGACCTTCCCTCATTAAGCAAAAAAATGTATTAAAACTTAGCGCAATTAAGTTTTCGAGTTTTGCGCTTAGCAACATATTTAGCGATATTTTTTTACTTAACCAAATATAGCTACATAATGACCTTACTGTACCAAAAGACGTTTATTAGCAAAGAATTAGAGTTAATTTTGCTAGCGAAGTCGTTATCTAAAATATTTTATGGTGATTATTATTAATTATGTAAATACGTTGCTAACTATGATATAATAATTTAATTTCAAAAGCTATAAATTGTGTTTAATGACTTTTGTAATATATGAACATAATATATGTTATTTTTAATGGATATTTCATTTATTTTGTACAAAAAAAGTTTACTGATTCTTGAACGTACCTTGTTAATCTCTAGTTTCATACTTTAGTTTTTTGTTATAAGTACTTCTTTACTTAATATAAGTAATTGTTAGGTTTGACGTCACAACTTCAATCATAAACGATTGTTTACTATAGTTGAAGGAAAAAGACAAAAAGGTTGTGCTTTTTACATATAAAAAAAATCCTAAGCCCTAGTGAACAAAAATTTAGTTAAGGGGCCATGTATGCTAAACTACGTCAGCAATATACTGTTTTTTTCATACAAAGCAATTATGGATCTTGGTGACAAAAATACACAAGATTAACATTAATATGCCTTATAAGACTAGTGTTTCCAAAACACGATTCATTTCACTTTGCTCGATAGAAAAAAATCAAAAAATTAACTTTTTTTTGAAAGCAAAACCCATCTATCTACTTCAATTATGAAAATATCGACACCCGATTTAACATTAGCATAGATAAGTATTATACGTAAAAGATAACTGTTTCAGTTTTTATATTTTTTTCAAATTACATTTATAGTATCAAAAATAGTGATTTGGCGCTTAAGACATTTACTTTAGAGCGCAATATTTCATAGTAATCATGGAACGGGGGAGTGCGCTGATTGGCTGTTCTAGCTGACTAAGTATGGGGCCTTAATTATTCTATTAATTATTCGGTGCTATAAAATATACTTCTTTTTTTATATGAGACGTCAGCGAACAAGCAAACGTTTCTCTTATCATTAAGAGACAATCACGACCTATAGACACCTAAGATGTTATTGGTGCATCGCAATCTATTCTTCTATCATGTCAATGTGTCAGTATCCTCGGTAAAAAGTGTAAAGCGCAAATTGTGTCACTTGTCAAACCAACTTAATTGGAAAAAGGCGAGCATAGGCTCACCGTCACTAACACCATGACATCTGACTAGGTGCTAGAGTTTACCAGCGACTCGTCCGGATTGGTAACACCGCCTTACCTATTCCTGCCGCCATAACATCATGACGTGTTCCGGTTCGGAGGGTAAGGTAGCCGGTAAACTTACTTTTGCTCGAGGCCTAACATCCCAGGCTCAGGTTGGCAACGCACCATTACCACCTTTGGTGTCTCTAGGCCGCGTGAATTTCTTAACATCAGGAATAATATGCTTGTTTGCCTTCCAATATCATAAAAAAAATAGAACTCTATGATTTCAAGTAAAGTAAAATAGCAGTTTATTACTAATCCAATAGAGGAGAAATACCACAACTCCACGTTTTTAAGAAAAACTAGATAAATTACTCCGTGTTGTTTGGAGTCTTCTATGTAGAATAGGTAAGGCGGTTGTACCAATCCGGGCGAG
>NJDC01005750.1:57450-68008 GCA_002245475.1 Calephelis virginiensis | reverse complement strand
TCGCCAAGATCCATAATTGCTTTGTATGAAAAAAACAGTATATTGCTGACGTATTTGAGCATACATGGCCCCTTAAAACAAAGCTACTTAAATATTCAACGCAAAGTTCTCTAACACATAAGTAGGGCTCTGGTTAATCAATATTGTACTGTCTATTAGATTTTTGGATTCAAATTTATTTAAAAGTGATATTTTTTTATATAAAATAGATTTTTTTTACTTATCAACATACACAATTATTTTTATTGAAGTGAAACTTTTTTATCGACGTAGGAGAGAACTTTGTCTTCATATTTCTGAGTTACGTTCACTAACCTCTATTTAACCGCTCCACAAAAAAGCACTGTATGCTATCGCCGAATTTCATACTGTGTTCTTCGTGATTTTTGTTTCGCAGGCAGGTATATCACAGCCGTCCTCGCTGTGACCTAGCTTGCATCGCGATATATAGAGTTTTTTAGGTTTACGTACCAAGACCTACGACACATATTTTTAATACAAAGATACCTACCTACTATCGAGCTTTAATTTAAAGGTCTATGATACCGTGACTTCACGCCCATATCCACGAAGAGGTAAGCAAAGACACAACCAAGGCACCCACGACTAGCCGAAGCGAAGACACTAAGTCTCACGTGATAGGTGGCAAGCCTATCGCCCACCGGGCACTTATCCCATCCCGAGAAACATTTTTTATTAGAAAATGGGGAAAATCACATTATATTTTTGTTGCCCGACTGGGAAACCGAACCCGGGGCATTATGAAGTCAAGACCAACACCTGAACTACTATACTACAGAGACGATTGTCGGCTGTCAGACGCATGTCTTTTTTTCAGTATTCATTTTTCTTCAATTATCATTTCTTAAGAATCTTCTAAATATAATAAGGACCTTTAAAATTAAATTTTATAAAATCTGTTAAATCGCTCTCAAGTTATGACATGCCCAAGGAAATAGGAATCCATTTTGTTCAGGTATATAGAATACAAATAATTCATACCTTAAGAAGCTTAAATATAGTACTTAAATGGACTACGAGACTGAATGTCAAGTCGAATTTACAAATATACCTTGTAAATGCGATTCAAAGTGTAATAAATAGTGTGAAATCTAAATGAATCATTAGTGTGAATAATTCGTACACGTAAGAAGCTTAACATTATAAATGGGAGATTTGTAGAGAAACTGTCAACTGTTAGAAATTGTATCAAATACGTAATACCAACATCATAACGATAGAAATGCGTAGGTGGAAGCTTAATAAATACTAAATGAATGAATATTCTTTATTCTTTACCAAAAAATACAGAATTAGACGCCTAACTCCATCACTGAAAGGTTTTAACATCAACCTGAACTAATTATACTTACTAGTGGTCGCCCATTGTTCGAAATTCGACCATAATAAATTTTAATATCTTGTTGATAAGAACGTTATCTTCATTTCTCAAGACCAACTACTAAACTTTATGAATAGTTTGTGCGCCATCTGTGATAATTTATCGTTATCATCAATATATTTGTTTGTGTGTGTCAAATGCATAGTAATACGTGTAATGATTTATTTTTTTAATTAATGCACTTTGTAAACATTATCATTAAGAAATATTAGCATTCTGCACTTCTCCTACACATAAACTATAAGTTTGTCAATTTTCATACTACTTCGTCAGCGCAATTTTCGTAAAATAAAACAGTAGAAGAGTAAATTGTGTACATTGAACATATTTAAAACATAGGTGTAGGCGACTAAAGAGGAGCACACATTTTTAACATTTTTAGATTTTCTATGTGTCTATCGTTGCAACAGATTTTAATATTAATTAGTACTAGTTTTCCGCCCGCGGCTTCGCCAGCGTCAAATTTGGTTATATCGCGCTAATTGCATTCCCTCTCTCAACCCCAATTTTACCACTTTGGGATAAAACTCCCTATTTTATCCCAAGGGAGCATTTAATCGTTATGAAAAGTATTCTATCACCCAATTCAGCTCATACCCAGTGTGTATGACAAATTTAATCAAAATGCGTTCAGCAATTTTTGCGTGGTTGACGGACAAACATCCAAACAAGCAAACTTTCACATTTATAATTTTAGTGTGATTATAAACATTCATTTAAATCAGTCTGCAGAAATGTTTCACTTGTTGTCACTCTATGTATGCCATAATAGGTCGAATATGTAAGACTGCGATGTTAAAATTGTAAGAACCAATTTACTATATTGTTGGAGCCAATAAAATATAACAGCACATTTTTAACATTTTTAGATTTTTTATGTGTCTATTTATCTGTATGACTGCAATCGAATTTACTGAATCAATCGTTATGAAATTTAGCTCACAGATACAGAAGGTCATAGGATAAATTTTAGCCTAGTCTTTAAAGACGTTCCTGTAGGACAGGAGTAAAATACAAAATGAAGATTCTTTTTAGTTCAGGAACAAGTAGCCTAATTCAATTGTTTCGTGTTGGATTTGTAAAGCACTGGCTGTTTTACAGATTGTCCCGTATTTTTTTCAAGTCACAAGTTTTGTCAAAAATTACAGACATAACAACATTAAGTACAAACGGACCAAATAACTTGAAATCCGGAATGTAAAGAAACATTGGAACGTACAGGTCGTCTTAGATATTATTTGAAAATCGCCAAACAACTTCATGCCCAGTCTCCCTGTAGCCATTATTCGTTCAGTAGTAGTTCGTTCCCGTATTCGAAACGACTTGACCGATTCTCATGAAATTTTGTGAGCATACTTAATATGTCTGAGAATCAGCTAACATACATTTTTCATGCCCCTAAGTGTTAAAGATGACTCAGCACAATTTTTTTACTAAAATGGCATTAAAAAAATAAGCAGAACAACATCTGCCGGGTCAGCTAGTACTTACTACTTGTTACGCTTTCACAGCTAAACTACTGGACCACTTTCGTTGAAATTTTGAAATTTGATATTCATATAAACTCGAATTCAAACATAAGCTATTTTTTTTCAAAAAACAATGCTTAATGGTCTATGACAAGGAATGAAGGAGAAAATCATATTGAAGTTAATTAAAGCTGTAGTTCGAAGTATTCTATGCCAACGTCGCGGTAAACTAATTTCTAGTAAATCATAGTACAAACAAATCCTATTATAAGAAGCTTAAAAATAGTGGATGGGGGTTGCAGAGAAACTGAGAGTTCCCAAGGCGTATCCGTGGTTATTATCCCTCAAACACACGGTGTGCCCACACCTGCGCGTCTACAAATAACCTTGTAAACCTAACAAATTACAGCCCCATTCATATTTCCCCAATCTGTGTTGCCAGCCGAAAAATGTTTCAGTGGGAACTGATTTGTTCGTTGAACCTTATATTGCTATATTTTTCAATTTCATTTTATACTTAGAACTTTAGAGGAGTATTATAAAGTATTGTATTTATTTAGTGTGATAAAACAATGAACAAAAACTTAGTTTTCTTAGCAAAGCAAGACAGTATTTTAATCCGATCTATCACTTACAATTATACAAAGCCCAAATTTGGCCCTACATGGAGTATTGTTGTCAACTCTGGGCAAGGGCTCCACAGTACCAGCTCCTTCCGTTTGACCGCATTCAACGTAGAGCAACTCGAATTGTCAATGACCGGGCAATTACTAATCGGCTTAATTCCTTGGCGCTGCGTAGAGATGTTGGATCCCTCAGTGCTTTCTACCGCATCTATCATGGAGAATGTTCTGAGAAGTTGTTTGGTTTAATTCCGGTCGCTGATTCCCACCTTCGGACATCGCGACAGAGTTTAAAGTATCATGCCCATCATCTTGATGCGTGGCGATCTACAACTGTGCGATTCCGAAGACATTTTTTACCTCGCACAACACCTTTACGGAATCAGTTATCGAGCGCGGTATTACCAAACAATTATGACTTAGGGACCTTCAAGAAAAGAGCGTACTAGTCGAACGTACCTTAAAGGTTAACAATGAATCTGTGATACTTCTGGTGTTGCGAATATCCGTGGGCGGCGGTGATCACTTTCTATTAGTTGACCCACTTGCTCGTTTGCCTCCTCTTGTATAAAAAAAAGAATAATCACGCCGTTCTCATGATGGTAAGAGACAACCGTGGTATGTAGATACCATGCACGTAAACCTAAAGTACGTCGTTATCCTGCAGCCAGAGTATTAGGCAAACTGTACAAGTTTGTCGCTTTCCTACCCTCCGAAGCGAAACATGCCACTTTCATTACGACGGCGGCAGGAATAGTTAAGGCGGTGGATAAGTTACCGCATAGCGCTCTTACACCAATGAAAACGTATCTATATATGTGTCTGTAGTATCATAGCTCCTAAACGAATGAACCGATTAGGATGAGTTTATTTTGTTACACAGCTAATGTGATCCAGATGATTCTTAGCTACAAGTTACAGACCAATATAGGAGATTATGTAAAAGTTTTTATTTAATGGTTATTGCAATACAGATTAGCAGATAAGCGAATGAATAAAATTTGTACCGCCTGTGGACACCAAAGATGTTATGTTAGCTCAATTCCAAACCGAAAAATGATATTGGTGACTACAAAAAATGTGGCAGTAGGATAAGTACCGAGCATCCGAGCAAAGCAGCGTGAGATCGCCTTAAGTAATCAGATCGGGTGGGACTTAACTAATACTTTTTGAGTTACACTTCAATGTCTCTACCCTATTTCCTCTCCAAAATCTTTGAAAATATTTCTTCTCTTTCGTAATGTTTGGACTCCGCCAACAGTATTGGTTTCACAATGTGGTTTTGCAAAAATGTTTACGAAATTGCATTGTAAATGAAAAGTAACTATCATATTAGTGGGGATGAAAGTTTGATGCAATTTTCCACCTAGAATTTAGCTCAGAAGAACCAAATAAATCTTTGGGGAATCGTTGTGTTAAATGTGGTAAAAGCTATAGTAATTATCAATTTTTTAACAAACTTTGAAAAGGAGAAGGTTAGCAATTCGACTGCATGTTTTCAACTGATTTCAAACTTTAGCTTTAGCTCTGATGATGCAGTTATAAGCGAAACCGGTAGGTTATTTCTAAAACAATAAGTTGTAATTGACACGTCAAATAGTACAATTGTTTCTTCATTTAAAAGTAAGTATGAGGATGTTATACTAAGCGCTGACCATGAAAAATATCTTATAAATTATCCACGTACACAAAATTAAGTAAAAAGTATCTTCACGCCCATATCCCCGAAGAAGTAGGCAGACTTACAACCAAGGCACCCACGACTAGCCGAAGACACTAAGTCCCACAATGTGATAGGTGGCAAGCCTATCGCCAACCACATTTCCAATCCCGACCAACATCTTTTTTTAATTAGAAAATTGGAAAAATCCAATTTCCTTTTTGTTGGCCGACCTGGGATTCGAACCCGGGACCTCAAGCAGTCAAGTCCAACACCCGGACCGCTAGACCACAAAGGCGATAAATTAAGTATGGGATTTTATCATCAAATCTATACTTGCGGACAATCAGACTACCACAAAAGTACACTTATTTAATTTAAAAATTAATTTTCAAATCTGTTTAGAAATGACGAGGAAATCGATCAACTTATATAAATATATACTTATAATAAATATATACGACTTAGATAGTCGGCTATTTCTTTGCTCCTATCTCTTAAATTTTTTAAGCCGTATGAAAAGGACGAATAGCTAAATATTACAAATAACAATTCAATATTTTCAAAAACATTTCCATTATTTTATTATCTTTTGAATAATTTCCTTCGTCTTCCATTTTACATTGTAACAAGAAATATACTTTCTGCTCTAGTGGGAGATGTTTCATAATGTAATTTCGTACGTAATATCAGGAAGTTAAATCGAACTAAGGTAATATCGAAATCAAAGTTTCCTTCAATGTTCCGTTCAAATCTCTATTCCCAAACGTACTTCACATATGGAAAATTTAATAAAAATCTCAGCATCCATTCCAAGACGCCTCCATACGTTTACTACCGTTTTATTTCAAAATCATGCGTTCCACATTCGACAGTAATTTCATTTCTTTCGCGTATATTAAATGAGTTCGTTATGGTGACGAAGGAAATGAAATAACAAAATATATGCTAATAACAAATGAAAAATGTGTTTGTTTGTCCTTGTTTTACATCACAACGAAGCGAAAGAACGAAGCGCGTTTTGTATGTGTAGATGGAAGTATGTAGAGTCATCCCAAAATCTAAATGGCTGGGGACGAAATAGCTAAAGCCGCGGGGCAATCACGCTTTTTGACTACATTTCATACAAGCTTTTTGAGAGTTAGTGAACATATTTAATTTTAGGTATGTATAAATAAAATGTAAACTTCACGATTCATTTCTGTCGTCAGGAAGAGGGTTAGAACTTATTCATTATATATTTTAGATATTGCAATAAACTTCGTTCCACCCGTTCAGTTTGAAAAAAATGAAATTATGTTTTTCCTAGTTTTCTCGCAGTCGAACGGGATAAAAAGTGTAGTAGGAAAGGTATCCCACATTTATTTCCAGGTATTAACCTACCTCGCCATCTATTTTCAGGCAAATCGGCTCAGCCGTTCTTGCGTTATAAGCAGTGCAACTAACTAACACGACCTTCTTTTATAAATGCAGATTGCATTTTCAGATGTGCAAAACATAATATACATTTTAGTCTCTTTAGACATTTTTCTTACCATAAGATTTCTTATTTCGATTGCGTTTGCATGTTTGTCTACTACAACATAAACTCTCAACGAATATGAAAGTAACAACGCCAAA
The DNA here is from genome assembly GCA_002245475.1 of Calephelis virginiensis. Lineage (NCBI taxonomy): Eukaryota > Metazoa > Arthropoda > Insecta > Lepidoptera > Riodinidae > Calephelis > Calephelis virginiensis. The sequence goes on along the minus strand of NJDC01005750.1, from coordinate 61,234 downwards.
TTTCTTCAATATAGTGATTTCGGATAAAAAATATAAAATCTGCGTGTAGCGGACCTGATTCACGTACTACGTGTCACGGAGAGAACTCATCTGTGAACCCAAATCCTATTGGTGTTGAATCTCTCAGTAAAAATACAATAAAGCACATGTCACAAGTCCCAATCCGAACGTCGCCTGGTTCGTGTGCCGACTGAATTTTAAACGCTCGTCCAATGTTCGACGAAAATCTATATTCTAAATGCATTAGGTTCGAGAGTTGATTTTAGATACATTTCAGGTTATTGAATTTCATAACTGTGGAATACGTTTTGAAATGGTGAAAAATGTCAATCAAAATAGATTTAGCTTAATATTTAAAATATTAAAGTGCTTATTTAGCGGCGTTGTAGTAATGCCGCAGGTGCTAAAGTATATGCTATGTATTTTTGTTCCGTTTGTGCTTGGCACCGGCTTCAAACGGACGTATAGATAGCATATACTTATAATATTGTATAAAGAATAACAGGTTTAGGCGATTATTGTTATTGTGAATAAAAATTGTTATTTTGTAATAAATTGGTTGTAGTATACTTGTAGATTATAAAATACACATATAGGCAATTAATATAAGTAAGGGTTAAGTGTAGGTTAAGTATTAATACTTAATAATCAATATGTACATTATTACTGTTGTGTATAGTCTAAAGTGCAGTTTATTTTTCGCTTTTTAGTAAAGTTTTCTTTCATTGAGATTAATTCGAAAGTTAATTTTAGATACATTTTGGCGTATTGAATTTCATAACTGTGAAATACGTTTTAAAATTTAAAAGTTAGTTAGTTATCTTCACGCCCATTTCCCCGAAGAGGTAGGCAGAGGCACAACCAAAGCACCCACGACTAGCCGAAGATACTAAGTCCCACAATGTGATAGGTGGCAAGCGTATCGCCATCCGGGCACATATCCAATCCCGAGTAACGTTTTTTTATTAGAAAACTGGAAAAACTCAGTTTCCTTTTTGTTGCCCGACCCGGGATTCGAACCCAGGACCTCATGCAGTCGAGTCCAACAACTGAATCGCTAGACCACAGAGGCGATATCAATCACATCAAAATGTCAATCAAAATACGAGTAGATTTAGATATTTTTTATGAGGCAGGGCAAAAGCAGTCGCCTTTCTTGGTATGGTAATAGGGATTATGGACGGTTGTAAACTCTGGTTGAAGACATCGTTTTGCATCCGTCTGGACAGTGGATTTAATCCAAATTTAACAATATTCGGGGGATATATACATAGCAACAGAGTTTCCTCTAAGATTACTTTTGTTGGAAAACGTTTTTTTGAAACAACTGTGAAAGATAATATCATAGATGTTTCACATGAGCTTTTTGTTCCGTGGCCGGGGTGATACGCCTCATATTTAGTTGAACTACGTATTGCCTCTACAGCCTAGTGGTCCGTTGGACTTAACTTCCTGAGGCCTCGGGTTGTGTGTGATCGTTGTATTTGTTTATTTGTTTTTTAATAAAACAACATTTCCCGGGATTAAATGTGTACTCGGCTGGCGAAAGGTTTGCAGGTAGCAAAAGGTTTGCACATTGTGGGACTTAGTGTCTTCGGCTAGTCGTGGTAGCCCTGGTTGGATCTGTGCCTAACTTTTTAGATATACAGGAGTGAAAAATAAATAAATAAACATTCCTGAGCAGGTAACTAAGTCGTCTAACACCCAAGCTTATATGCACATACACGCATATAATTCGCTAATTTTGGGATTTGATCAATATGTATAACTTGTCAAAGCTTATGCATTTATTACTAACCGACCCGGCGAACTTTGTATCAAATGGAATTAACAGATACTACCACTTTGTACTGAAAAAATGAAGTATTGTTTTTCTTAATTTCCCTGTTTTTCTCTTCATATGAACCTGCTCCTGAAAAGAACTAACACGACAAATAAAGAATTAGCAAGATTGGTCTATCTGTTCTGGCGTGATGCGATGAACAGAGAAATAGAGATTCATTTTTGTATATAGATTACTAGCTGACCCAGCACCAATAACAAACAACGTTTGCTATTTTTTTAATTGGTTTTCTTTAAAAAAATGTGCTGAGTTGTCCTTATTACTTAGAGAGGTGCTGAATACGCATGTAAAATTTGGTGAAAATTTGTGAAGCTGTTTCGAAGGAGTACGGTCCCTAGTATTATTAAATGAGAATTGTACAAAAGGCGAGCATAGGCTCACCGTCACTAACACCGTGACATCTGACTAGGTGGTAGAGTTTAGCAGCGACTCGTCCGGATTGGTACCACCGCCTTACCTATTCCTGCCGCCATAACGTCATGATGTGTTCCGGTTCGGGGGGTAAGGTAGCCAGTAAACTTACTTTTGCTCGAGGCCTAACATCCCGTCCTCGGGTTGGCAACGCACCATTACCACCTTTGGTGTCTCTAGGCGGCGTGAATTTCTTAGCATCAGGAAATCCGTCTACTTGTTTGCCTTCCAATATCATAAAAAAAACATATAATATTATTAATATTCTACACAAAGAATTCGGAAACATTGGGAAATAAAGATCACTCTAAACTCAAATTGGATAGCACACGTAATATAAAAGTTGTTGTCACTTTCTGTCACTATTATTGGTCGTTATTAGGTAGCGCACTCTCTAATCTAATTTTAAGCTATCGCTATTTTCTGGCAACGAAAGTAATAGAAAGAGACAAAACACTTTTAGTGCTGTCAGATTAGACTGTATACTATATTTCTAGACATTCATTTTATCACTTGGAAAACGTCGATTAAAAACATTATAATTTGAAATGTCCGGATACGTCTAAAATGTTCCATCTCTTTTACTTTTATTTGTTTGTGAACAGCAGAATTACGAACATCGTCTTACTAAACATAAAATAAGTTTAGATTCCGTTTTTAAAATACGCTCTTTTTTATATAGTTTTCAAAACTCTTTGACGTTAAATTAGTTTTCACTTCAGAAAGTTGAGACATAATATAAGTTTAACGGAATTAACTGATAGACGGGGAGAGCACTTTAAGTTTACTTACCTAAACGAGAATCAAGATGAGAAAAATTAAAACAATCGCGAAAGGTAGTTTGATGAAGCAGTCGCCATTGTTCATCGTCTTCAGCATCATCAAGAGTCATTGATGATGATCTCCCGACTGTCTCGTTGGTCGTGTCCGTGTCCTAACTCCGTCAACCAATTACGAGGTTCGGGTACGATTCTCGATTGGGGCAGACATTTGTGTAATGAACGTTTAGATGTCTGCATTTTCGGGTCTAGATGTTTATTAAAATTTTTTTAGCATTATATTAGCATTGTTAACTAACACCTATAACATAAGCATATGATACTAAGCTACAAACGTAAACCTCATAGTAAGCATACTTACTATAAGGTTTATACTCAATTTGTGTAACTTGTCAAAGAAAAAATATACGTGCTAATCCCTCTTAAAAATCGTTAGATCAATACTAGGTGATGAAAGCTATTTATTAAATTCACCTTTAAATTAAGGAGCATTAAGTGATTGAGTGAGAGATTAAGACACAGAATATATAATAGTACTACGTACAGAAGTTGCACTCCTTTTGATCTCGAAGAAAGCCGCCATTTTAATAGCCTACAAAATTTCCAACGCACCTGGTGCATTCCAAATTATACCTTATGATTACGCTCACAAGAGCGCAATTCCATTGTGTTCAGAATTTACCTACATCACAGCTCAAGCGTTAGGGTTGTACAAGAAAAGTAAAATAAATAACAACATAATTTTAAGAAG
>NJDC01005750.1:38730-55302 GCA_002245475.1 Calephelis virginiensis | reverse complement strand
ACTTAGTGTCTTCGGCTAGTCGTGGTAGCCCTGGTTGGATCTGTGCCTAACTTTTTAGATATACAGGAGTGAAAAATAAATAAATAAACATTCCTGAGCAGGTAACTAAGGCGTCTAACACCCAAGCTTATATGCACATACACGCATATAATTCGCTAATTTTGGGATTTGATCAATATGTATAACTTGTCAAATCTTATGCATTTATTACTAACCGACCCGGCGAACTTCGTATCAAATGGAATTAACAGTTACTACCACTTTGTACTGAAAAAATGAAGTATTGCTTTTCTTAATTTCCCTGTTTTTCTCTTCATATGAACCTACTCCTGAAAAGAACTAACACGAAAAAAAAAGAATTAGCAAAATTGGTCTATGGTTCAGGCGTGATGCGATGACCACAGAAATGGAGATTCATTTTATATATAGATTACTAGCTGACCCAGCACCAATAACAAACAACGTTTGCTATTTTTTAATTAGTTTTCTTTAAAAAAATGGGGTGAATTGTCCTTATTACTTAGAGAGGTGCTGAATACGCATGTAAAATTTGGTGAAAATTGGTGAAGCTGTTTCGGAGGAGTACGGTCCCTAGTATTATTAAATGAGAATTGTACAAAAGGCGAGCATAGGCTCACCGTCACTAACACCGTGATATCTGACTAGGTGGTAGAGTTTAGCAGCGACTCGTCCGGATTGGTACCACCGCCTTACCTATTCCTGCCGCCATAACGTCATGATGTGTTCCGGTTCGGGGGGTAAGGTAGCCAGTAAACTTACTTTTGCTCGAGGCCTAACATCCAGGCCTCGGGTTGGCAACGCACCATTACCACCTTTGGTGTCTCTAGGCGGCGTGAATTTCTTAACATCAGGAAATCCATCTGCTTGTTTACCTTCCAATATCATAAAAAAAACATATAAGATTATTAATATTCTACACAAAGGATTCGGAAACATTGGGAAATAAAGATCACTCTTAACTCAAATTGGATAGCACACATAATATAAAAGTTGTTGTCACTTTCTGTCACTATTATTGGTCGTTATTATGTTGCGCACTCTCTAATCTAATTTTTAGCTATCGCTATTTTCTTGCAACGAGAGTAATAGAAAGAGACAAAACACTTTTAGTGCTGTCAGATTAGTCTGTCTACTATATTTCTAGACATTTATTTTATCACTTGGAAAACGTCGATTAAAAACATCATAATTTGAAATGTCCGGATACGTCTAAAATGTTCCATCTCTTTTACTTATATTTGTTTGTGAACAGCAGAATCACGAACATCGTCTCACTAAACATAAAATAAGTTTAGATTCCGTTTTTAAAATACGCTCTTTTTTATATAGTTTTCAAAACTCTTCAACGTTAAAGTAGTTTTCAATTCAGAAAGTTGAGACATAATATAAGTTTAACGGAATTAACTGATAGACGGGGAGAGCATTTTTAGTTTACTTACCTAAACGAGAATCAAGATGAGAAAAATTAAAACAATCGTGAAGGTAGTTTGATGAAACAGTCGCCATTGTTCATCGTCTTCAGCATCATCAAGAGTCATTGATGATGATCTCCCGACCGTCTCGTTGGTCGCGTGGCCACTATACACGCCTAACTCTATCAACCAATTACGAGGTTCGGGTACGATTCTCGATTGGGGCAGACATTTGTGTAATGAACATTTAGATGTCTGCATTTTCGGGTCTAGATGTTTATTAAAATTATTTTGATAGCTATATAAGTATTTTCGATTTATTAGTATTGTTGACTAACACCTATAACACAAGCATATGATACTAAGCTACTAACGTAAACCTCATAGTAAGCATACTTACTATAAGGTTTATACTCAATTTGTGTAACTTGTCAAAGAAAAAATATACGTGTAAATATAGTATTGATCCAACGATTTTTAAGAGGGACTAGCCTCTTAAAAATCGTTGGATCAATACTCGGTGATAAAACCTATTTATTAAATTCACCTTTAAATTAAGGAGCATTAAGTGATTGAGTGAGAGATTAAGATTTATCAGCATAGGTAAAAAAGGGTCACAAATAAGTTCACTAAATGTTTGATCGAGAAACTTTATCCGACTAATACTCGTATGCCATTTTTGAAGTCAATTTTTTTAAAATCGAATCGTAAACATGTTAATTATTTGTATTTTCTGTCTAAAATTCTTATGAATAAGAACATCAGAATTATAAGGATCAATAAGTCTTGTAAATTGTCCAAATGAAACATACATCTCTTGACACCACTTGAATTGAAACTGCTACCGAATTCAACTTCAGGTGCGGTTCCGACTCCACTTCCTCAAAATTTAAAGGAAAGTGGAAATCGTGGCAAGTAGTGCTTGTGGTAGTTGTCGTAAAAATCCTTAGTATTAGAAATTAAAATTACATTAGACATAATAATATTGTCTATATTTTGATGACTATAGGCCACGGAAAAATCTGCGACGCGATACGGCATGATGTGTGTTGCTCCTTACAAAATGTTTGAAAGCTATCTAGATATATTATTGCGTTGCGATACGCCCCGTCCCGACTTATTTTCGAACTCGATTGGGTAAGTTTACTTCAAGCGTGCTCCTGTTCTATTTAATTATAGCTTTAATTTATTTAAAAACGATATCGTAGTTTCTTTGATATTTGATTTTTTTTTCTTCTTTGATGGATGGATTATAAAGGTTTTCTCGATAATATCATTTCCATTCATGTAGAGGAAGGATGCAGGGGATACAATGAGATTACTGCACCGTGCCTTTATCATAGACCTCGTATCCGTAATACATGATGTGCTTTATCATATTGGTCTTTTATAGCAGTAATAGATGGTGCGCGGGGCTAGGACCGCGTATTATCGATATTATACATTATGTGACATTGAAACGATAATTTAAGAGTAGTAAAACTACGAATGTATGATTTTAATTTTTATATTTATTTATCTAAAAAAAGCCGTACATACTTTCAATAGATTCTTGATTTAATCATTCTTTTTTTAAAGTTACCTTTGAAACGTAGCTAATGACTTAATAATATCTTTTTAAGTATAAAAATGAATACCCATTTAGCGTGGTCGTCGCAGCACTCCTAAACGGATGGACCAATTTCGCTTATTCTTTTTTTGTTGTTGTATTGTTTACTGTCAGAAGAAGGTTTTTAAAATAAAACTCGGTTAGATGGGTAGAAAAATGGGAAAAGCAGTGATTCAATCCATGCAAACTATTAGTAGCTGTTAATGTCAAGCGACATGAAAATCGCATGGTCGGCTGGTGATGTATCAGAACGATTGCATTTTAATATAATATAACTGTACAGACAGGTAAATTGTCTTGTGCTTGTTTACTCTCCAATCCGGGCGAGTCGCTGCAAAAATCATCTTACGACTTGCTTTGTATGAAAGCCATAGGGCTATATTCTTCAAATGAGAATAACACTGTATTTTATTTCATGAACAAGCAGTGGGGTTATCACATCCCTACGTCAAAACACACATGACATTAATTATAAAACCATGTATCGAACAATAGCCTAAGGTGACAAACAAAACGGAGGGTCGATGCAAATCGTAAAACTCGTACCAACTTTTAGGATCGTTGTACAACTTGCATGAACAAATGAAAATATAGAGGGCCAGGCCCGGGTACAATCATGTAGAGTTTCGTATACAAATAATCTCATCAAAACTTTTGTAATTAAATGCTTTTATTTTCGAATATGAGAAATTAATGTTTTGTGGTTGCGCTTAACTTCAATACGGCTTTACAATTGAATATACTGTTTGTGTTTTGTTTGCGTTAATGGCAACTTGAGCTTAGAAACTCCAACCTTTGTGAAGTTTACCGTCTACCCTTCGGGTTTGTTAAACATGAATAGAGTGACGAGTCCTGACATTATGCCATCAGGAAAATGGCTTAACAATATTGTATTATTGAATACAATTTGCGTCGCGGCTTTGTTTGTGCAGAATGTACACATGTTTTTCGACACAATTGATTATTTGTGGGTTGGTTTGAATAAAACAAATACTAACTGCTGCGCAAAATTAACATTAAGATCAAATCTGGCATCTTAGAGTTAACTCTTCCTCCTCCTGAAATAGTTTCTCCCAAATATGGACGATATGTCCAGACAGCAAATTCTTTTTTCTTTTAGAAGATCAACAAGTAAATGGATTTTAATAACTTAACATGCATATCTAAGGTGGTCTGTTGCTAACAAGAGGCGTTGTCTTGGCTAAAAACTTGCCTGCTACCCTACTATTTTTACTGACACTATGACTACCGAAATTGATAAGGTCCGTAGTACCATTCTAAGAGATTTGTCATAAAACTCTACAAAATTGTTCTAGTCACTGTACGTAGGTCGGTTAGTAAAAAAACCCGCCACTCTTACGAGCTGCTAGCTTTAACAAATAGCACTTCAACCTATCCAGCTAGAACGGAAATATATATGCATTTTCGAAATGTGAGAAACTATATTTTTAACAACACTTAAAACTTTTCTCGCTGAATGTACAAGTACTTCCACAGAGAAGTGAATTGTATAGAGGCACTAGTTGTGTAATTTATGAGGAGCCGGCCATTGTGGTCGTTGAAATAAACGCTTTTGTTTCAAGCCCGAATGTTTCTAAATCACTTTCAGATACAATCAGTAATGATGCAATTTTGCTCGCGTTTTAGTCTTTTCGGCGACTTTTACGAGACGTACAAAGGCTATTTACCATAGAAGCTGAGACTAAACAACAACTTACTGATAAAAAAAAATTATAGACCTAAATGGCGCGTTGCCAAATTGGTATTGGATCTCGCGCTTTATTCGGCCAAATAACAACCACAATCATAATAATGATAACGATGATGATGACTTGCACAGATAAGCAAGTGTTACAGTTACTAGATGGTAATTTTGCACCGCCTTACATTTTCCTGCCGCCGTAACGTCATGGCTAACCGTTGACGTATTTCGGTTCGGAAGATAAGGTAGCCGGTAAAATTACTTTTGCTCGAGCCCCAACATCACAGTCTCCGGTTGGCAACGCATCAGTACCACCTATGGTGTCTCTAGGCGGCGCGAAATTTCTTAACATCAGGAGATCCGTCTGCTTGTTTGCCTTCCCATATCACAAAAAAGACGAACTAGTTAAATTTTTACGAGGCAGCTATTTGAATTTTGTTACAAATATTTTGTTCCAGACTAATTATTAAAACGGTTATGGTGCTGTTTTTTTTATACATACTACGCTCCTTTTGCTATTTAATAAACTTCTGCCCCATTGAATTTGTTCGAATCTAATTTGAATCCTTTATGAATTGCAGACTAAACTTTTTGTGTTGTAACCCTCTAGTACGCCAATAAACTATTATCTTTTATTAAATTTTAAGTTATTTACCAGCATTGTTATTTGAAGAGCCATGGCACCGTGAAATATAGAGCATAATCTCATATGAAACCAAATTGTACGTGCAATGCTTTCCCCACACTCCCAAACAGTTTGTGCACCAAATCAGACGTAAAAGTTTGAAACAAATTTAACAAGATTTCTTGTGGAAATACAAGTTCGTTTGTCTACAATCCCAAAGCTCTCGACCAGTACAGTCAACAACCAATGTTATTCTTCAAAATTAACTTACAGGAAAATATTCACTATTCCATAGATTTAAAGATCAAATTTGCGTATCAAAACGTTTCAATAACAAGTGGGGTACAACAATAGTAAACTGATGCCCGCATATGTGAGACGAACGCTTTTACACTCAGTTCTTAGGAAATTGTATCCAGCGAACTCAATTGCAGCGAAGTGCGCACTCAGTTCTTTCGCTCTCTTTCCAAAATGCATAAACTTGCTATATCAAACTTTATCCATGGAAAACGCGGACGAATTTTACCTGCGACTTTCTAAACAAATTTCAAGTAACTTCAGTGCAGCGCTAATGTAACCACAAGTTATAAATTTGATGAGACTCGTGTTTTCTTAAAACATGATTTAACATTCTGTTGTTTTATACCTATATGAAAACACGAGTAACACATAATTTAATAAAACACGAGTAATTTTCTGCAATTGTTTTAATATTTAAATATATGCACACGTAATTTTAGTGATTCTTTCTTGTACATACATACATACATACATATCTTCACGCAAAGTCCCTTACCCTAATCTACCCCAGATTACAAATAAAATTAAAATAAAACGCTACAAAGATACATGATCAGCCCCCAGATTACGTCCCACAACAGATAAAAAAACGATTGCTCTATGCTGATGCCTAGCTTCATTAAAGAACAAAGGCAATTCGTAAAAGGCGAGCGTAAGTATTTGTCACTGGCACAGCCACCATGATATAGTAAGGTTTTATGGCAACCAACTACATATTTGATCCAACCACTAATCCTGCCACTACAAATTCGCGCTCGCTAGTGCCACTCTTCTGTTTTGGAGGATAGGGTAGTACGAAATTTATTTAAACGAGAGACTAAATTTGGTTCCAATAGGTAGTGCACATATCTTACCATCAGCAAATCAGCTTAGCATTCCCATTTTGAACAATAAAAATATGGTCATATTATGCATAACTTACTTAGAGTTGCTTATTGGGTCAGAAATACGGAACTGGAGTTTAAACACAGGAAAGTAAAAAGTCGGAAACACGTAAAATTACATAAAGGTAAGTTGTATCGTTCTTATATTTGTTTTGAACCGTGCTGTTTTTTTAACCAGCTTTTCTATTTGCCGCTTCATTGATCCAGGGGCTAGCGAACACGCCTAACTCTACCGACCAGTCGCGAGGCTAGGGTTTGATTCCCAACGAGGCCAAGCATTGTATAATGAACATTTAGTATTCATTTCCGGATCTAGATTTTACTCTGGTATCTATTTAAGTATTTCTATGAATTAAAATCTTTGACTTGTATACGAGCACCCTTAACATATAATTTGCTTAATTTAGGGGTAGATTTCATTTGTATACATGTCAAGGGACATTTAATTTCTAATTCTAACCCAAAAAATATTAAAGTAACAGTAATAAGAAACAATGATTATTACTTAAATTCAAACAAAATATTGGGTTGGTATTACTTCCTTTAATAAAAATAACTACGTTAATTAAAACTGATTTCCAAACTAATAAATAAAAAATAATAAAGATTTAATATGAATTATATACTACCTATTACTTTAATGTGCTATTTACTAAAAGATTTGAAATAGGTGCCAATCCTTAAACTAATAGTAGTAGTAATAGGTAGTATATAATTAATATTAAATATTTATTATTTTCTTTTTTTTAGTTTTGAAGTCGGTTTTAATTAACGTAGTTATTTTTATTTAATACTTTTTATTTTATTGCTGATATTATTAAATTTAATAAAAACTAACATCGGGATAGGTGAAAATAGGTAAAAAAAAATCACAAAATAAAAAATTACGGGGTTACCTGAATCAAATTTTTATGGGACCAATTCGAAACTATTCTGGATCAAACAAAAAAGAATTATGTAAATCGGTTGAGAAACCACGGAGAAATCGGTGTACATACATAAAAAAATATACCGGCCGAATTGATAACCTCCTCTCTTTGAATTCGGTTAAAAATAGTTACTACCGGAAGTCAACACGAACGAATGACATTTTCAAGGAAGTTTAGATGGTAGAAGGACTGTACATGATTGGTCATCGCTACAATAGTTAGGTAGCATTTCAAATGTACACTACATTACTTACCTGATGTTAAGTGGTTTTGATTGAAAATTTTACTTGGAAAATAGCAACAATAATAACAAAGTACCTAGTTGTGGGTAAGCATGTTCACGCCCATATCCCGAAGAGGTAGACAGAGGCACCCACGATTAGCCGAAGACTCTAAGTCCCACAAAGTTATAGGTGGCAATCCTATTCCCAACCAGGCACAAATCTAATCCAGGGCAACCTTATCTACATTAGGAAATTGAAAAAACATAATTATCAATTTTTTATTGCCCGACTCGGGGATCGAACCCGGGACCTCAAAGAAGTCAAGTTCGACGCCGGACCGCTAGACCACTTAGGCAAGTTGTGGGAATTTCATTTTTAATAATGACAATGTGCATGACAGGACGGCGTTTCACGAAATAGCGATTTAGTTCTAATTTTGTCTACTGATAATTAAGCATAATAAAACTGCAAAAACCGAGTCCAAATATTTTGGGTGTCACGTTTCGATTTGATAATTCCTTTTTCAAAAGATAGCCAATGCTTTCAAAATGTATGTCATTTTTTAGGGAGATCCATGTAGTAGGAAGTTAAGAACAAAATCATTATCTAGTTTAAAAGTTGCTATAAAATAAGAATCGCAGCCAAACCCATTATAATAATAACACGCAATTGGAGCGGAATAAAAATGCAAAGACCTGGGTTCGATTCCCAACGGGGACAGGCATTTGTGTAATGAACATTTAGATGTCTGCATTTCCGGGTCTGGGTGTTTATTAAATTTATTCTGGTATCTCTATAAGTATTGACATGTATTAGAATCGTTGACTAACACCCATAACACAAGCATATAAGTTGCTATAAAATAAGAATTTACTTTGGGGTTAGATTCAATTTGTGTAACTTGTCCAGAAATGTGTATTTATTTATTTATTTTAATAAAAAATCAGCAAAATTTTTTTATCTCTTAAAAAAATCTGTTATTATCACACGTATAAATACCAATGATTCCAGAAGTTGTTCAGAGAGGCAGAAGTCCTCTTTTTTTAAGATGCGTTCAGTCAAGAAAAAAGGTAAATTGGAGTAACATAATACTAAAGTAGTGTAGTGTAGCCCATACATTAATAAAATAGCACAAGAGCAAAGGAATGTAACATGCATGTGCCAATTTGGAATTTTTACAATTGATTCAGAATAAAATTTTCTTAGCCTATAATTATTCATTGTAGAACTTTTAACAATCGCCGATTAGAAAGTAATTTGAACTGAATAGAGAAGGCACAGCGCCAATTGTTAGAACTTTTACTGAAAGGGAAATTCCATAATTTTAAACATTAAAGAAGTAATGAGATCAATTAGTTTTACTTGTAATTAGAATATGCATTAAAAAATAGTTTTGTTGTTAATTATAAATCCTATTCTCTTAGATTACACTGTACTTGTATAATGTTTACTTTTTTTAACCCCGTCGGAAAAAGAGGATGTTACAAATTTGAAACATCTGTGTCTTTTTGTGACATCATAACATCTAAATAGATATTTTCGCTTGAAAGTTGACATGACCAAAATGGTTTTACAGATAGGTGTTGTAAGGGGATAATGACGATTTTTAGTTTTATGATTATTACGAAATGAAACTGTCTTTCAGATGACAAACACGGTCTTTCAGATAGGAGGATGCAACCATGGCTTATAAACAGCATGAAAAAGCAAATGTTTTTATCATTTATATTTTTCTATATCCTGTAAAGTATATCACTTATCCATTATGCAGTAGTAATAAATACGTAAAATGTTTTTATAGACATTCAATTATTTTCGTAAATGATAAATCACTGACTTTATTAATAAAAGTACGAAATACATACTCAAATTTTCAAATACAGAATTAAATTGGGGGAAAATACTCGTATCAGTTACAATACAGATCCCATTGTCGTGTTAGATTTCGGTAAACTATTAAAAATGACGATCTAAGTAATATTGAAGAGATGCAAAAGTGTCTTTGATTCCAAGGTTGCCTATTGTTGGTTTCCTTCATTGTTCTTATGAGTAAATGTTTCGTTTTCAAAGATAATGTTGCTTATTTTTATAATTACTAAAAATCCAACATCACAAAGTTTATTTGTGGTGTAGGATTTAGTTTCTTATGTTCGAAAAATATCTAATTCTGTTGATAAATTCATAACAGCTTTTCCCTAAATCTTGTATATAAAATGAATGCCTATCTCTTGTTCATTGCATCAAGTGTGAACGGATGGACCAATTTTGTTAATTCTTTTTTTGTCGTGTTAGATATTGTCAGAAGAAGGTTCACTTAAAAACAAAATCATAATTAAAACACGATAACATCTTTTGAGTGAGCTAGTATGCTATAGATGATGTAGTGTAGCCGGGAGAATCGCACAATAACCCTGACATCCCACCATAGGACAGCGACGTACCTGTAACATCTAGAAGTATAATATCTATAGGTCACGTTTTTCTTCTACCATCAGGAAAGCCGTGCGCTTGTTGGCTGTCTTTCGACATAAAAAATTAACTTAATATTTTTACTAAAGATGTAAATTTAAGTACAGGGATGTGATGAACCTATCACACTCAAATGCAATTCGTAGCAATTCAATTTATTCTATAACAAATGTCACTAACGTCGTCAGATTATACTGGTAGAGAATTGCTACTTCTATGAAACTAGTATGAAACTCGCAATAGAATCGTTAAGAAAAAAAAACTATTGGATTAAATGAAGCGAGTCGAACATATGGTGTTCCAAAAGCCACATTAAAAAGAAGATTGAACGGGAAAAACAAAAAGGCTGTGGAAGAAGTTCAGATAGTGTGATCAAAAAACTCCCTGAATCTTTTGAAACCGAATTAAGGAATCACATTGTCGAAATGGAAAATTCTTTGTTTGGTATTACTCCCAAAGATGTCAGAGAACTTGCCTTAGAATTTGTTGAAAAAAAATAAATTAAAAATCGTTTCAATAAAACCAAATAAGCTGCAGGTAAGAAATGGTACTATGCATTCATGAAGCGCCATCCAGATACAAGTCTTCATCAACCAAGAGCTACATCAATGAGCAGAGCAACTGGATTTAATAAGAAGACGGTAAAAAACTTTTCTGATAAATCAGAAGAAATGATGGACAGGAATGATTTACATGACCCTCAGCGAATTTTCAACGTGGACGAGACAGGTTTGTCAACTGTCCAAAAGAAGCCTCGAAAAATATTAGGTCTGAAAGGGAAGCGCCAAGTGGGTTCCATCACTAGCAGTGAAAAGGGTATAACTACCACTGCTGTATGTTGCGCTAGTGCTGCTGGATTTTTTGTGCCACCGCTTATAATTTTTAAACTCAAAAGAGCAAAATACGAGCTACGAGATGGGGCTCTCCTGGAACAATATTTGCATTTAATCCTGACAGTGGCTTTATTAACAAAGAGATTTTTACATTGTAGTTGCAACATTTTGTGGATACTGTAAAACCAACTCCTAAAAAGAAAGTTTTACTTGTGCTCGATGGACACACAAGCCACACAAAAAATCTGGAAGCAATAACTTATGCAAAGGCACATAACGTTATATTACTTTCATTGCTTGCACACACGACACATAAATTGCAACCCCTTGATATGTCTTTCTTCAAGCCTCTAAGCGTTTACTAGCGTTTACTACACTGAAGTAACCGAAAAATGGCTGCGTCAGAAATTAGGTAGAGATGTAACAACTTTCCGAGTATCTGCTTTTTGGCAAAGCTTATTCTCGAGCTGCATCTTTTGGCACTGCTGCAAATGGCTTTTCAAAAACGGGCATATTTTCGCTCAACACAAAACTGTTTTAGCGGACTATGAATTCATAGAACCTCATGATGAGGCAAATGAGAACACCCAGTTCAAAATGAAATTGATCCCCTATCTGCGATTTTACCAAAGACCTTGGACACGGAGCCTGTCGTTACTTTACCCGAGCTGAAACATCAAGGGAAAAATGGCTCTCCAGCAGAAACATCGCCATCAAATGAAGGTGTAGGAGCACACTACACTGTAAGTGGTAAGTACACTAGATTGTGAAGGAGAAAAAACTAGAAAGGTTTATGAAATTGATGAAAGGACAAATAAAGGTCTACGTGTGAAAGAAAAAGAGCCAAAAGAAATTACAGGTGCAGATGAACATGAAGGAAAACTAACAGAAGTAGGCAGTGAAAAAGATGCAGCAAAGACAAATGAAGATTGTAATGAAGATGCTTCTCTAGGAAGGAAACGTAAATTTGCCTCAGAATACTCATTCCTTATAGACCACATATCGCCACAATCCAAATTAATTGCCAAACAGTTACGCCAAAAATGTCGTAAAGGTCAAAACAGTTTGGAATTAACCTCATCGCCGTACAAAGCCACCCTGGAGCAAGTGCAAACTAAAGTAAAAAAAAACCGAAAATGCAAAATATCACTGCTAATAATAAAATACCTAAACCATCGACTAGCAAGGAGGCAAAAACAGAAGTAGATATTGAAAAATGGTTCTACAAGCTTTGCCTTCAGTGCGAAATAGAAGACATGATAAAGAGCCAGATTTGTAATGCATAGGTGCACGTGCATTGTGCCTGCGTCAACAAGAATGCAAAAAAGTTTATAATTTATCCTCTGTGTAAGACTCAAATGTTTTTAAGTTTATTTCCTGTTAAATTACCTATCCAGTCTTCTGTGCAAGACTGTTTATATTTGGAAGATTGTTTTCGTTTTTAATTTCGTTTTAAGTTTATTTATCCTTTTAATTTCTCGTTAAGTTTATTCTCTTATTTTTATTTGCATCAGTTGCGAATAAAGAATTTTAAGAATAAGAAATTTATGGGTATTTGTTGATTCCTAGTTTAACTAATTGTAAGTAAATTCAAGACTGAAATTATAGTAATAAACAATGACTGGTATTTTTTTTATTTCGTGACAAGTTCCAAAATAGTAAGTTATAATATTCCATTATAAAATAATTTGATTGTTATAAAAACTTTTAAATAAAAAAAAATGTATTTCATTAAAGTCACCTTCATTGGACCGTTAATACAAATATTTCTAAGTCCAATTATGGTAATTTAGTGGTCCATTCAAGGTAACGGTGGTCCAAAAAAAGCAACTCCTCATTGAAGAGTTATTTTAGTATATTTCTAAAACCTCTCAACTTTCATTGCCAATAATTTTTCATACCATTAACTTACATTAACACCATCACATTCCAACAAATGGTTTTCATTTTTCGATGATATTTCATGAGAAATAATGTGATAAATTTTAGTGGTCCAATCATGGCAACCTTCCTTTAGTTAAGAGTATTCTTCAGTAATAAAACTTCACACCACTGGCACACAGGCACTGGTGGTGCCTCTGGCTACCTAACGATTAGCTGAAGGTACTTAAGTCCCACAATATGGTAGGTTGCTAGCAAATCATATAATATATAATATGGCACTTGTTCTACCACAAGTAACTTTCTTTTTCAATATTTAAAAAAACACAGTTCGAGTTGGACCCGAGAATTAAACCCAGGAGCCCATGTAGTCAACACCAACTAGGGACCACTGGACGACATGGGCGAGATTAATAAGTCTAAGTCAAAAGATTGAAATGTCGAAACAATAACGAGTACTGACTCTATGAAGACAGGAATAGTTAAAAAAATGTCCAATCTTGTAGGTGCTATGATGCCTCAGACAAATACTCACAGAGACGTCAAACCTATAACATCCCTCCGTTTCTGCTCCGGGTTAAAAACATACAATATGAATATTAAATATTCAAATGTAGAGCTACATTTTGTAAAGATAATCGTTGTAAAATAGTTCAGCCAGTGCAAAGCGAATGTATTCAATACTTGCTCCAGTTCAATCGCGATCGGGTTTCAATGGTGTAAACGCCGCGTCAATTAAGTTACCACAATCAGGCTTTGTGGACATTTATCGCAACAATGTGTCACTTCTGACATCGATATTCTTTGGAACACTTTTTCAAATTTATTTTGCAATTCACCTGAATGGTTTCATAGTATTTTATCTTATACAAATTTTATTAAGATTCAATTAGTGGATTTTGATTTATATTTCATAATTGCGACTATGTGGTCCAGTATTCTGTTGATAGTGTTAATAACATGAGTTTCTGGGTTTGATTCCAGGGTTCAATTTGATATGTGTTTTTTTAATATTAAAAGAGAACATTATCTGGCAAAGAATAAGTGCCGTATTATTTATAGGTTTGCCACCTATCACATTGTGGGACTAAAATACTTTCAGCGAATCGCGAGTCATCGTGTCTCTGCCTATGTCTTCAGCAAGAAGATTTATTACAGAATAAGTAGTAGTACTAAGTACCTACCACTAGGAAATCTGATTATTTGCACTTCATACCTAAATATAACAACGATAAGCACTGACATTATAAAAGTAGATTATATAGAGGTAGCAACTCTAATAAGAAGATTCTGACCAGTCTGACTTTTATGTTAGTTATATTTTTATTTATATTTAGAGCACACCAAATTACTAATTATTTCACTTGAGGGTGCTAGGTTCGTCGCATCCCTTTAGTTGAATTTACCTGTTACAAAGTAATTAATTAAAAATTTATCTTATTTATTTTTAACGTTTATTATTATTTTTATACAATTTCATTATAGAACCCATACTTGACGGCTTATACAAGGCGACATATTCAGATGGCGGGGGCTTCCCCCGCCACAACCGATGCCCCGAGTAGTTAGAGACTCCCCTTTTTTATGTTATTACAGCTAACAAACACAGAGCTTTACTGATACTAGTGACCTGTGGCCTATAGACATTATAGACGTTACAGGTAAGTCGCTGACCTGTTATGTTAGGACTATTTGCAAGTCTCCCGGCTAACTTAACCTCCGCATCGGAACATGGCAGTGTCTTAACATATCTATAACATACTAGCTGACCCGAAAAACGTTATCATATCCTAATTATGATTTTGTTGTTGTTCTCTTCCTGACAATATCTAAAGCGATAAAAAAAGACGAGTTGCACTCCGGGAGTGCCGGCAGAAATGAAAACTTGAATATTAACGTTGTGCATTTTATATATTTTGGAATGGTTAGGGAGTAATGTTGCACGAATTGCTTTAATTATCAGTATGAAATTACTATCATTTATGCACAAATATTATTTTAATATCAATAACCTGCGTTTGGCTTGACAAAAACTCTAACGGCTAGGAGCGTCGTCATATTATCTGTATAACGAACATTGCTCGTCTACATATAAAGCTTATTTTCAAGATGGAACAAATAGAGCAATGTCTGTTAATATTCTACGTATCTGCTACCATGTTGTTATTTCAGAATGTAGTCATAGGTATGTAACGGCGTATTATCCATTGCAAATCCTATACTCTTCGGAAATATCTAAGCAATACAAAAACAGCAATGAATCTACGTTTTATTTTAGATCTCGCGCCGTCTTATTCGTTCATGCGCCCTGCGCCGTCTTATGATCTGACGATCTGACGCGAGTTTAGAAGTTTTTATCCATTCCAAAAAAAAGTGCGCAACGCCGCTAAAGAAGTTTTCACTTTAATAAGAATTGTTCCATCCGTTCACGCATGATGCGATGACCAAGGAAAGTAGAGTTTCCTTTTTATATTTAAGAATAACCGACCCAGTGAAATTCGTTTCACTTTACATTAACAGCCACTAACGCTTTGTGTGGATTAAACCATTTTTTCCCATTTTCCCGAATTTTCTTTTCATAAGAATCTCCTTTCGACAATAACCCACACAACAAAAAAGAATTAGCAAAATTGTTACATACGTTCAGGCGTGATGCGATGCCAACGCGAAATGGGCATTCATTTTTTTTATTATTGTGTTATAAGTATCTTCAAGCCCGTATCCCCGAAGAGGTAGGCAGAGGTACAACCAAGGCACCCACGACTAGCCGAAGACACTAAGTCCCACAATAGGTGGCAAGCCTATCGCCAAACGGGCACATTTCCAATTCCGACCAACTTTTTTTTTTTATTAGAAAATTGGGAAAATTCAATTTTCTTTTTGTTGGCCGACCCGGGGGATTCGAACCCGGGACCTCATGTAGTCAACGTCTAGACCGCTAGACTTCAGAGGCGATATAATATATATAAGACTAGCAATTCCATATAATTATGTTTTTTCTAGTTTACTTGCAATCGAATGAGATAAGAAATATCCTATGCAAAATAGATTCAGCCGTTCTTGAGTTATAAATAATGTAACTAATACGACTTTCTTTTTATACACTCGTATATATATTTAACAAAAAGCTGTTATGACTTTATAAACAGAATTAAATATTTTTCGAATATACGAAACTAAATCCTACACCACAAATAAGCTTTGTGAGCTTTGTGATGTTGGATTTTTAGTAAATATAAAAATAAGCAACATTATCTTTGAAAACGAAACATTTACTCATACGAACAATGAAGGAAACCAACAATAGGCGTCTTTGGAATCAAAGACATTTTTGTATTTCTTCAATATTGCTTAGATCGTCCTTTTTAATATTTTACCGAAATCTAACACGATAATGGGATCTGTATTGTAACTGATACGACTATTTTCCCCCAATTTAATTCTGTATTTGAAAATTTGAGTGAATGTTTCGTACTTTAATTGTTAATAGATTACCAAAAAGGAAGATCTGTACATATTATAATAAAACTAAATCTGTCGTCCTTTTTAATATTTTATCGAAATCTATCACGACAATGGGATCTGTATTGTAACTGATACGAGTATTTTCCCCCAATTTAATTGTGTATTTGAGTATTTGAGTGAATGTTTCGTACTTTAATTATTAATAAATTACCAAAAAG